>CAUYON010167843.1:0-15658 GCA_963573935.1 Arctocebus calabarensis
TTTTTTTTGAGACAGAGCCTCAAGCTGTCACCCTGGATAGAGTGCTGTGGCATCACAGCTCACAGCAACCTCCAATTCCTGGGCTCAGGCGAGTCTCCTGCCTCTGCCTCCCAAGTAGCTGGTATCACAGGCGCCCACCACAACGCCCAGCCATTTTTTGGTTGCAGCTGTCATTGTTGTTTGGCAGGCCCGGGCCTGGGCTGGATTCGAACCCACCAGCTCAGGTGTACGTGGCTGGCGCCTCAGCCCGCTGAGCCACAGGCGCCGAGCCCCAGCCAATTTTATCTTTAAATAAAATGTGCACCTTAATAGATTCACTAAGTCCAGTCGTTCTGTGTATATATTAAATATATATATTAAACATCATAAGTCCACAAATAGTGGCATTATTACTCTAGTTTAATGTACTTACAATTTTAATTACTTAACATTGTAATCCTCAATATCTGCCCATAACAAAAGAGGAATACAAGTCACATTCAATACCTCTTATAATTGCAGAACTCAAACAAGACTTTAGTTATTAAAAACTAATGCTGTTTTTTCCTTTCCTTCTTTTTTATTTTTTCAAGACAGAGCTTCAAGCTGTCACCCTGGATAGAATGCTGTGGCATCACAGCTCACAGCAACCTCCAATTCCTGGGCTCAAGCGAGTCTCCTGCCTCCGCCTCGCAAGTAGCTGGGACCACAGGCCCCCGCCAGAACACCCAGCCATTTTTTGGTTGCAGCCGTCTTTGTTGTTTGGCGATCCTGGGCTGGATTCAAACCCACCAGCTCAGGTGCATGTGGCTGGCACCCTAGCCTGTTCAGCCACAGGCGCTGAGCTTTTATTTTTTTTCTTGAGAGAGAATTTCACTTTGTCACCATTGGTAGAGTGCTGTAGCATCCTAGCTCACAGCAACCTCAAACTCTTGGGCTCAAGTGATCCTCTTGCCTCAGTTTTTTCATTTTTAGTACAGACAGGGTCTCCTTCTTGCTCAGGCTGGTCTTAAACTCCTGAGCTCAAGCAATCCACCCGCCTCAGCCTCCCAGGATTACAGGCATGAGCCACTGGCCAGTTTTTTCCTTTCTTTTTTTTTGAGACAGACCACAGGCACCCGCCACAACACCCGGCAATTTTTTGGTTGCAGCCGTCATTGTTGTTTGGCGGCCCGAGCTGGATTTGAACCCGCCAGCTCAGGTGTGAGTTGACGCCTTAGCCCGTTGAGCCACAGGCGCCGAGCCAGTTTTTTCCTTTCTTAAAATGTGTATACCTTTTTCTGACACCCTCAGGTGTATGTACATAAAAAAATATACACAAGGGCTGTCAGGTATGTAATATAACACTGGCTGAATTCTTTTTGAACAGACTCGTGTGAGAATATGTAATATAAGATATATATATATTGTGTATTTAAAATATAATAGAACCTCCATAGTTGACCACCTCCTACATTGACCATATCCTAAGTTGGTCTAACTTTCATAGACCAGAGATGCACCACACGTACCTATCAGTACAGTAGACTTAGTTCTTTAGTTGACCACTCTGTATGTTGATTAGTTTGTTACAGTCCCTTGGGTGGTCAACTTACAGAGATTCTACTACATGTGTGTATGTGCAATAAATACACACACACACACATATACATATAAAATAATAATGGTCTTGCTCTGTTACCCAGGCTAGAGTACAGTGGTGTCTTCACAGCTCACAGCAACCTCAAATTCCTGGGTTCATGTGATCTTCCTGCCTCAGCCTCCTGAAAAGCTGGAACTACAGGCATGTACTACCATGCCCACCTAATTTTCTTTTTTTTTTAGAAATGGGATCTTGCTATGTTGTCTAGGCTGTAAGTGCACGCTTTAAGATCACCCATGGTGAAAACTGGTTTATCTTTTGAAACATTCCTGATCTTTGGGGGCATGATTTGAGTTGGTGGTTGATGCAGGTATCAAGATTGGAAGCAAACAAACAACCTTAGCAAGACCTGAGGTTTTCCAAAGTCAAAAGGTTAATTATACATTAATTTCTTTCTTCTTCTTCTTCTTTTTTTTTTTTTTTTTTTTGAGACAGAGTGTTACTATGTCGCCCTGCGCTTCCTTTTATGCAAGCCTTGGAACAATAGTTTATGGGAAATGTTTGCACGAGCTTCCTGTGAGTTTTATTAAACACCATAAATCTATAAATAGTGGCATTTGTTACTGTAATTTAATGTGAGCTCTCCTTGTAAGAGGGTAAGTCTCATACTTAACACTCATGAGGTCATTAGTCCTCCTTAGACTCAGAAGGTAACAGAAATGGCACGCTCCTGTTCTTTCCCTACCACTCCCATTTTCTTTTCTCCAGTTAAATCACAAAGCATGCGACGAATTCCTAGAAACTTTATTAAGGCAATGGTGATAAAGGAAACTACCAATTAATAAGTTAAAAGCAGGCCAGGTGCAGTGGCTCATGCCTGTAATCCTAGCACTCTGAGAGGGTGAGGGAGGATCCCTTGAAACTAGGAGCTTGAGACCAGCCTGAGCAAGAGGGAGACCTCCCCCAAATTAGCCAGGCATGGCACCTGTAGTCTCAGCTACTTGGGAGGCTGAAGCAGGAGGCTCGCTTGAATCCAAAGTTTGAAGTTGCTGTTAGATAGGCTAAGGCCATGGCACTCTAGCCTGGGCAACAAAGTGAGACTCTGTTTAGAAAAAAAGTAAGTTAAAAACAGAACTAGCTGGCAAGAAGTAAGCACTTGATTATATCCTAAGAATCACTATGCCTCCATAAACAAAGAAGGGGTGTGTGTGTGTGTGTATGTGTGAGAGAGAGGGAAAGAGAAAGAGAAGAAATAAAACACTTCATGTAGAACAAATTTCACATGGAAACAGAAGTTGGAAAAAATTTATTAAAATATTTAACCTATGATTCCTGTGTCATAAACATATAACAAGACCCTTAAATAATCAACAAAACCATGTTGTGAATCCTGAAAGTATTCTAGAAGGCATTAAATATATGTGCCCATGAGGATAGAACTGAATAACTTGGGTTTTTAAAATAGTAATTGTATATTATAGGTGTTAATCCTTTACTTATCATTTGCATTATAAATAATTTCCCCCAATTTATTCTTTTGTATATTGTATCTTTTTGGTACATTTTTCCTATAAAAAGTTACTTTTAATGTAATAGGATATATCTAATTTTATTTTTTTAGCTTCTGGGTTTCTTGCCTTAATTAAAATAGTCTCTTCAGCTCCAAAATGATGCATATAATCTCTTAAATTTTCCTATAGTATTTTTAACTGTTTTCTTCTTTTGTCTTTCATTTACTTTGCTTTAAAAGTTAATGTTGTAAGAAAAAGATCCACCTTCAATTTTTGCTATGTGGATAGTCAGTTATGTTATTATTATTATTATTGGGTTTTGTTTTTTTTTAATCAGGGTCTCAAGCTATCACCCTGGGTAGAGTGCTGTGGCGTCACAGCTCACAGCAACCTCAAACTCTTGGTCTTAAGCAATTCTCTTGCCTCAGCCTCCCAAGTAGCTGGGACTACACGCGCCCGCTACAACGCCCAGCTATTTTTTTTTGTTGTAGTTGTCATTGTTGTTTGGTAGGCCCGGGCCAGGTTCAAGCCTGCCAGCCTTGGTGTATGTGGCTGGTGCCCTACCCACTGAGCTTTGGGCACTGCCCTCAGTTATGTTATTAAAAAATAATTATTGTTTCATTTGAATTAATTCTATCTTTGTTATATGGGCAGGCAATTAAGTTCACAAACTCATTCCAGCAAAGTTGCTACATACCTCATTGCGGACTATCAGTACAGCCGTCTTTGAAGTCTTTCCGTTGGCCATCTTGTGACTATAGTGATAATTCAGCAGTGAGGTATACAACACTTTTTCTAGGATGACTTCTTGAAGTTAATTGTCAGAACTCATATTAAAATAATGAGATCTGTAATCCTAGATTACTCTGGGAGGCTGAGGCGGGTGGATTGCTTGAGCTCAGGAGTTTGAGATCGGCCTGAGTAAGAGCAAGGCCCCGTCTCTACTGTCATTCTCAATCTTAGTCCTTCTTGCTTCTCAGAGCTAACCTCAAACCTATTGCAGGGTAGTTGAGCCTCCTCCCAAAGATTGAAAGCACTTATATACGAGGTCTGACAACGAAGTTCTCAAACTTACCCTAGGAAAAGTGCTATATGCCTCCTTGCTGAATATCACTATGGTCACCTTCAAAGTACTCCCTTTGGGAAGCTATGCACAATGCCCGTGCCTAGTCCACTTTAAAGCAGTTTTGGAACTCTTTTTCTGGAATGGTCATCAGAGCTATTGTTGTATGAGGTGTGACAATTAAGTTCTCGAATTCATCCTAGAAGAAGTGCTTTGGGCTCAGTGCCTGTGGCTCAACAGGCTAAGGTACCAGCCACGTACACCTGACCTGGCAGGTTCGAATCCAGCCTGGGCCCTCCAAACAATGATGGCTGCAACCAAAAAATGGCCGGGCGTTGTGGCGGGCGCCTGTAGTCCCAGCTACTTGGGAGGTGGAGGCAAGAGACTCACTTGAACCCAGGAGTTGGAGGTTGCTGTGAGCTGTGATGCCACAGCACTCTATCCAGGGTGACAGCTTGAGGCTCTGTCTCAAAAAAAAAAAAAAGTGCTTTGAAGAATGGACTTAGGCACTGGTGTCAGTGCAGAGCTTCCCAAGGCAAGTACTTCAAAGGTGACTGTAGTGATTTTCAGCAATGAGGTATGCAGCACTTCTCCTAGGAAGACTTTGTGAACTTAATTGTCCAACCTTATATATATATATATATATTTGTGTGTATCCACAGGGAAAAAATGCATGTGTGTCTTTCCATGATAACACTACTGTGTTCACTTCACAAGATATTCTGTGTGTCTCTCCATGATAACACCACTCTTTCTGACTTAGGCACATTTTTCCATAGCATGACTATTCCACAGTCTTTCTAGATTGAAACAATCTAATATGGGTTGTTTCCAATTTCCATTGGAATTGCAATAAAGTGGAAGGCAGTAAACATCCTTATGAATGCCTCCTTAAAGTGCTTCTTGGAGGCAGAGATGGAGTGAGGAATTGCTGGGTTCCAGGGCATGCTTTTAAAATTTTAATGGAACCATCAAATTGCCCTGTTAAAGCAACCCAACCCATTTACATTCCCACCAGGTGGGTAAAAACGGTTGTTCTTCATACCTGTGCCCAAACTGGATAGATTCAAACTTCGTAATGGTTGTTAGGAAGCAACTTGTTATCTATGAAGGTCAAAAAATTTGCTAGGTTGGCTCAGCGCCTGTGGCTCAAACGGGTAAGGCACCAGACACATACACCTGAGCTGGCAGGTTTGAATCCAGCCCGGTAGGCCAAACAATAAAGACGGCTGCAACCAAAAAACATAGCCAGGTGTTGTGGTGCGCACCTGTAGTCCCAGCTACTTGGGAGGCGGAGGCAGGAGGATCGCTTGAGCTCAGGAGTTGGAGGTTGCTGTGAGCTGTGATGCCACAGCACTCTACCCAGGGCGACAGCTTGAGGCTCTGTCTCAAAAAAAAAAATTTTTTTTTTTTTTTTGGCTAGGTCAAATCTAGTATTCTTGTTTGTCTCTCTTAGCCATTGAAAAGGGGGGCACTCTACCGGCATAAACCTCACAGAACACCAAGGCTTGTAGAAAGGTCTTTATGGCGGGGGAAGCTGCAGAGCAGCATTAAGGAGGAGGGGGAGAGAGAGAGAGAGAAGGAAGGGGTGGGAGAGACATGGGGTGAGAGGGGGGAGAGAGAGAAGAGGAGAAGAGAAGGAACAAAAGACAAGGGCCCCTTAGGTAGGTTCGGTTAGGGGAGGAGATGGGATAGTAGGACAGCCAATAAGGTGTTACTGCTCTGGTGCAGAGGGGGCGTAGGGGTAGGGCCTTAAGTTTGAGCTTTTCAGTGGCTAATCGGGATAGGGAGACGAAGGTGTGCAATTATCTAACAGCCATCGGCCTTTTTTGGGAACTGCTCTGACTCTTCAGATATTAAAATGACTTCTGATTGAATTCTGTGTTACTTTGTCTAGCTGTGGGGTCCCGCCACAAGACGGGAACAGAAGGCGGTTGAAGGAGAGTGAGATTCCACCCCGGGGCCCCAGCAAGAGGAACCAAAACTAAGGACCGGCTGCAAGAGCCGGCCCACACTCCAGAGTCCAGGCCCTGGGCTCCCGCCACCAAGTGTGTCTCCACAGAGGGCGGGGAAGGAAGGGCAGCCTCTAGGCAACCGGCCCGGGGCCGGGCAGGTTGGGGGATGAGCCGCCAGCAGCTCCCCTGCGGATACTCGGCGGCTGTACTCAGTCCCCCAGCGCTGAAATCCGGTTGGCGGGAAGCGCCTGGGGGCGGGTGGGGCGGGGCAAAGATGAGGCAGCGCTGAGCACAGGCACCTCCGCTTTCGCTGGGGGTTGGGTGCTGCTGCCAGCTGCTGTCCGCGTCCGGTCCTGACCCTGCCCCCAGGCCTCTCGGGCTGCCCTGCCCACCGGGCCCACGCAGCTGCTCGGGCTCCTCCGGCTTCTCTTGTTGCTCAGGGGCCCCCAGGGGCCGCAGGTGAGGGGAGAGTCGCGAGGAGCCGGAGAGACGTGCTTAACGCTCATGGCTGAGGCGCGGAGGGTGGCCCGGGGGGGGCGTAGGGGGGCGTAAGGAGGCTGAGGAGGGGCGGCTCAGAGCTCTGGGCGCAGGAGAACCGAGGCTGGAGGGGAGAAGGGCAACCGCGGCACTCTCAGCAGAGGTTAGGGCGGGTTGATTGGTCGCAGCTCCCACCTAACCCTGCAGCGGAGGGTAGAGGGGGAGTCACCTCTCCACACCGAGTTCTCTTCCTGCTTTGGCCCTTGCGTCGCCCCGGGGGGGCCTCTCCCTCCCTGAACTTCCACTGTCTCTCCTCTGCCTTCCTCTGCTCCCTCATTCCCCACCCAGCCAGATCTCTGATCCTTAGTTTTATCTTCATGAAATGGGTCCATATCTACAGAATGGGGGGGGGGGGTAGGTGTCGTTTGTAAACTATCCAATGGCTGAAAAAATAAAATAGTTACATCAAATGTCTGTTTTTGTGATTAACATTCACTACTAAACCCTAAGGTCTTGGGGAACTCATGCCTGCCTGCTGATGCAGCTCTTTCTGGAATCTTCTTTTCTCTGTCCTGTCTCTCATTAGCTCAGTGTGTTTCTTGTTCCAAGTCCCACCCCCCAGTAGACGCTGAGAACTCTCTCTTCCTCTTTGTTCTCTATGCAGGTTGCCCCTTAGGCCTCTGGTTTCCACGATGTGCCTGGGTGGGGCCTTGGCTAGTTCTCTCTCAGCAGGGGGTGGGGAGTCTAGGGGAAAGGGAGGATCTTAAGGAGGGGAGAGCAGGAGGGCTGTAGCAGACAAGGCCAAAAAGGGGCTGCTCCTGGGGAGCACACTGTAAGTGGATTTCAGAATCTGAAAGCCCACAGCTCTAACTGCCTGTGGGATGGGGGAGTGAGCTGTAGCAGCGCAGGCACCTCCACTGCACAGATACCTCCCTAACCCTAACCTCTGTGACTTGTGTCAGGAAAATGGGGTCATAAGTAACAGATGTGCTAAGTTGGGGCAAAATGACCTGCAGGTTAACCAATGCATTCCTCTGTTCTGCCACCAATACAGGAACCTTATCTAGGGCCACAGCCACTTCCCACGCTTTTCCCCCCAGGGCAGAAGCAGCCCACACTGTACTGAGCACTTCCCTGCTCAGTACCCCCCAGCCTGCCTCTCCTACTCCTGGCAGCAGGGAAAACACATCCACCCCTCTCATCACCTACCCCCATGAGAAATCCACTTTTGAAACGCTGATCAAATCTCCAATCAATTCCAGCACCGCAGCAGCCTCCCTGTCTAAGTTTGTCTTCAAGGTTGAAACCACCCCACCCTCCATCTTTGTGTATGTGCCCATCACTGAGTGTGTATCCAACCAACTTCGTAGTTACCACCTCCTACCCTGCCACCTCTTTTGTGACTGTCACCCAGGCATTCTTCACCTCCTCTTCCACCTCCACTCCTGTGACACAGAGACCTGCCACAGCTGTCATCAGCACTTATCCTCTTACCATGAACTCTTCTCCCATTACCAACACTGTAGGGGACAAGGCCACAACCTCAGCCCCCATCCTCTCCTGTCCCAGCCACAGACACAACCTTCATAATCACAGGAACTGCTCACAACTTATTATCCACCACCAGGACCACGCTGATCACACCAGCCACTCTTCCAACTTCATTTCCTGACACCAGCGGGATATTTAGTACAGAGACAGCCATCACTGACTCCCCCACTGCCACCAGTGTACTAACAATACCTGCAACACCCACGAGGGACCTTCCACAAGAAACTTCCACCATGGAACTTACATTTAATTCCCCAATCATTTCATCAACCACAGGCACCAACACAGAAATTTCTCCCATAGCGACCAGCACTGTGCCAGTGATGACAAGTACATTAACAATACCCACTAGGCCACTTCTGTCCACTACCCCTTCACACATCTCCCACATGCTCAGCACAATCAAAACGGCCCTAACCTCACCTACCAGCATACTGAGTACCCTGGAGACATCCATAGCCAAAACCAGGTCTTCCCCTAAGACAAACATTCCACCCATAACTTCCATAGCCACCCCCATATTTGTGGGCACCACTGCCTTATTGACTATGATGACAAAGCTGACATCGACACCTACTGATCGCAGACCCTCAGCAACCCTCATGAACATCACTCCATCATCTCCACCCAACCAGAATACAGAAACAACATCACTTGTGAGCACAGCCACAACTCTCACCATGGTAACTACTCTCACAAGTTCTGAACATATTCCAACAAGTTCTGTCTCTACAGGAATTCCAGTCACATCTGCATTCCCCTCCTCCCTGACTGCCAGTATCCCCCCTACAGAGGGCGTCTCCTCAGCTCCAGCCCTCACCCACACACTCCCCACAACAGCAGGTCTATCCCTACGCCCACCACCACCCACTCGCACACAACACACAGAACCACGGACGCACCTCCATCCACTGTAGCACCTACAGACACAGGGCAGACAGCCCTCATCAGCCCTAGTGCCACGTCCACTGAGAAAACCACACTCACGCCTACCAGTGAGGTGTCCACAGAAACTGCCGTGACAGAAATTACTTCTAGTTCCCCCATCACTTCTTCAGTCACTGCTCCCAACATGCTGACTTCTGGGACAATCACAATCTCTCCTCCTACAACCACCAGTGCTTTTATATTACCCACCAATAGCAGTCCATCTTCTATACCTGTTACAAACTCAGAACCAGTCACCAGTGCAACCACAGACATCGTAACAACCCTTCTAACTACCTTGGTGACCACGCTCCCTACCACCAATGCCAGGTTTGCACCTACATCTGAGACCGCCTACCCCGGCCTTCCTGCTACCAGCCCTGTCACACAGTCCATGACTCACACCAACTCTCTGACCAGTAGCACAGGTATATCAACCATTCCCACCTCTGTCATATCCTCCTCTCCCTTTGTCTCTATCACAGAAACAGCCAAAACTGCCACCACATACTTGGTAACAACAGCCACACTTACCATCCCCCACAGGATTCCCAGCTTTACTCTTCAAACGTGTACTCCACAATCAGCACATCCCTCACTGCCACCATCTCAGCTCCCACTACCACAGAGACCTTGATGACTTCCACAGCCATGACCCCATCTACTCTGAGTACAGGTATTCCTTTCTCAATGCTTACAACTGTCACCCACCCTTCCTAGCTACCCACTCTTTTGTCGAATACAACTTCAGACCTCAGCTCAATATCCCGTGATCCCAGTACCTCTGCCACCCCCCAGGCACCATTGCATCTTATCCCACTGTCCATCACACAGAAACAACATCCATTGTGAATGCAACCTCCAACCCCATGTCCACTGGGGGAACGATTGTCATAGGTACTGACAACACCCTGAACAGTTCTTTAGGTACAAGCATTGCAGTTACATATGACACTTCTTTGTCACCCCTAACAACTCCTATATTGACATCTATCACAGGAACTCAAACACCTCCTGTACCAACTACCCTTCCCCTTGAAAGTACAGATTCTTCCCTGCCTTCTCTTAACCCTCTTACTCCATCAGCCAAACTCAGCACTATGACGTCAATGTCACGTATCCATAGTATAACTACACATCTGCTCACTCTTAAAACTTCTCTTTCAACCCCCTCCTTGCAAACTTCACTCACATCTATGAGTGAGTCCACGAGTGCATCTTTTTCTAGGGGAAGTACGTCTATAAACGCGTTAGTCACCTCTTTCAGCACTATCATTGTGCCTTCAATACCCACCATAATAACATCCTCTTCTCTGTCCTCTAGCAGCACAGTGGCAGTGCTCACCACTGCATCTCCGTCTCTTCCTTCCTCCCCACATGTGCCCAGTACGGAACGCCCAGCCTCTTCTTTTGTCTCAGCTTTCCCCACTTTCTCTTCCTCTGCAACTATCAGAACTTCTCCTGCCTCCTCATCTCTAACCATAGCTCTCACTGAAACGACCCCCTTTTTTTATATTTATCTTCCTTCCACTACACCCTGCCCAGAAACTATAACAATCACCATAGTCCCCACCTCTCCCACTTCTCCTTGTGTTGAAACGGATCCAAGCGTTGACGTTACTTCTCCTCCCACCACCCTGCTCACTGTCTTTTCCTTTACTACTGAAATGGTCACCTCTCCTAGTTTCACCAGTATAAGAACTTCCCTTCCTACATACACAGACAGTTCTATTTTCCTGGCAAAAGAAAGTGGGTCTGCCATCATCACAATTGATGGTCTGAGTTCTACTGGCAGTGGGGCCGTTTCCATGAGCCCAGCTTTGACGAGCACCCACACGCCCACTAGCAAGACCTGGCAGAGCACCAGCTTGGTAACTGCCCCAAGCACACCTGATGTCAACGTGAAACCACAAAGCAGCCTTCCAACGACCATGATGACTTCAAGCAAGTTGACCCACCCCACCTCACCAACCAACAGAACTTCGGCGACACTGATACCTACCACCCGACTCCCACTACCCTTAGGTCACCCAGGACGACTTTGAGCAACACTCAGATGACCACACAGACAAGGCTGACCTCTACCCCAGGTTGGACCTCCTGCCTCCTGTTCCCTCTCCTCTCCTCTTAAATTCCTAGGTCACTAAGGTCAGGCTGTATACTGAACTTCCCTTTTTTCTTATGCTTCCCAGGCACCTGCTACAATGGTAGCATCTGGGGACAGGGCCTGTGCCTTTGCCCCCCAGGGTATTTCACTGTCAGTTCCAGGAGATCAGGTACCAGAATGGAGGTACAAGGGATGGACCTCAAGTGCTGCTGCCCCAGCACCTTCTATGGCTGCCGCTGCGAGTTTGCCATGGAACAAATAGAGCTAGGTGAGTTGCCAGAGCCATGCCCTCTGCACTTCCTCCTGGAGGTGCCACTGATACTCCCTGGGTCCAGCTCTGTATGTGGTCTGGAGGCACCCATGCCATTTTGCCCAATCCTTCCATCCCTCTCCCACACTCTCCACTGCTTGCCTTGTATTATGCCTCCTTTCCATTGTCACCTGGGCTGCTTGGAGCTACATTGGTTTCCATGGCCTCTCTCTCTCATTGTTAAGGACCCTTGTGTTTTATACTGTGCCCACTCAGATAGTTGACATTAATTTTCTCTCAGCTAATTAGCAATCTAATTCCATCTGCATACTTGATTCTCCCTTAAAATGTGGTACAACATATCAACAGGTTTGGGGGATTAGAACATAGAATCTTTGGGGGTCATTATTCTGCCTACCACAGGCAGACAAGGAAGGACATAGGCTGACTGTGGTATATCCTGACTTCTTTCCCTCATCCCCAGACAGGGCGTCTCTGAGTTCCTCCTCTGTCCCTGCTGCTGTGCAGTCAATCCTCAGGGACTGTTGAAGGGGTAATGGGAGGAGCCTCTGAGTTGGGGTGGTGGTGGTGGTGGTGACGCCAGACTGGGGCAGATGTGTAGTGACTACGGTGGCTCATGTGTGTGCAGACACAGTGAATGCTGAAGTGGGCATGGAGGTGTCTGTTGACTAGGAGTTCTCCCCAGACCTCAATGACGACACTTCTAAGGCCTACAGAGATTTCAGCAATGCCTTCCAGAATCAAGTGAGGGGGAAGGGAGTGGAGCTTTAGGGTCTTCCCTTGGAACTAGGCCTCTGGGTGCCCTCAGGCCTGCAGGTTCAGATGCAAGCCCAGGACCCTTGACATTTCAGATGTAGAAGGTTTACTAACATGTGCATGGGTTCAAGGATGTGCAGATCCTGTCCCTGAGGTAGGAGATACTTCTGGGCGTGTGGAGGCAGTTAGGTGGGGAGGGGGGGAGGGTACAAAGAAGGCTGGAGAGTACATCCCTTGTTTTTAGAATTGTCAGATTTCATAGAGATAGGTAGAGGGAGTATGCAAGGGCATCACTCCATGGGGCTGCTTTGTGATCATTTTCTGGTGCCACTTCCTTCTAGGAGAGGTGGTACCCTACTCTTCAGCACCCTGGAAGGAGAGAAGTTGTAGGGACAGGCAGGGAGGTTGGCCTCCCTCTGGTTGGCCTCTACTCTGCTGGGTATGTCAGCATGACAGAAGGGCAGAGAGCCCAGGGGGGCCTGTCAGTGGCAGTTTGATGCAACACAAAGAGAATGTCACTCACTCCTGTCCTGCCTTTCCAGGCCAACCAAGTCAATGGTGGTGGCAGCCCCTTCTGAAAATAATGTGTCTGACCTCCCATCCCAAGACCTTTGCCCCATCCCCCCAATCTATGCACTCGTGGTTGGTCCCAGAAGTGCCCCTCCCAGAAATGTGCCCCAGACCTGGGCCCTCCCTAAGGCCCCTGACCCCTCAGGAGTGGCAGCATTTTGGTGGACTACCTGGTCCTGCTGGAGCTGTCCTTCAGCCCCCAGCTGGATAGTGAGTATGAGAAGGTGAAAATGGCCCTGAAAGAGGAGCTCCAGAATGCCAGCCAGGATGTGGTCAGCTGCCAGGACACCCAGAGTAAGCACAGGCTCGAGGGAGGGGTCAGGGTTAGAGTCCAGATCAGTCAGAGTTGATCTGGAGTCCTTTGGGCTCAGGTGGCAGCCCAGTGGTACCTCTGGCAGTTTGGGAGAAGCAGCACAGGTCCACACCTAGTGGGATCAAAGTTGGAGCGAGGGAGGGTCTCACAAGGATTTAGGTGCTAAGAAAGAGACTCCCCAAGAGTTATGCTCAGCGTTTCCAGAATGGTTGGAGACCCCTATTATAAGAGGGGATGACAGAGACAGTAGGAGTCTTCCCTGTGGCTCCTCCACATCCCCATATTGACAGAGCCCTTGCTTCCTGGCCCTAACTCCCTTACCTGCTCCACCATTCCATCTGTGTCCTTGTCCCCCCAGCCCTATGTTTTAAGCCTGACTCCATCAAATTAACAACACTGCCAGGACAGACCTGACTCCAGAAGGTGAGTAAAGGGCTACTGGCCTCAGGCAGCCATGGCCCCTCCCACTAGGGACGTCTGCCTTAGAAGTTGTGGAAAGGGTGGTGGTGAGGAGGGGGATCGTTGGAGGAGGTAAGTGAAGTGGCTTTGGGCTGTCCTTCCTAGACCTGGATGGCAGAGGACCTGTGACCATAAGGGGAAGATGAGGGCCTTTCTCTCATCCAATCCCAGGATGTCCAGGGTCCACTCCATGACACTCACCCTCGGAAATGTAGTCCTCCCCATGCGCTTTCAGAGTTGTCATATCAGACCCCCAAGTAGGACGGAAGAGGTCTCCATCTCTGCAACACCCCTCCCCATCCTCATCCCCAGCCATCTGCTCCCGCGCCGCTGCCAAAGGCTACGAGGAGTTCTACTTCCCCTTGGTGGAGGTGAATCGGCTCCGCTGTGTCACCAAATGCACGTCGGGCGTGGACGGCGCCATCGCCTGCCACTAGGGCCAGTGAGTCCCGGAGAAGAGCGGTCCCGCTTGCCGGTGAGGCCCCGCCCCGGCCAGAGCCCTCCCCCATATCCCCGCCCACCACAATCCCGCCCTTCCCCTAGCCCCGCCCCGCCCCGCATTCGGACCCCACCTGGAGGTGTGGAGCGTCTGAGGCCTGCGCCCACCCGCAGCTGCTTCTCCACCTACTCGCTCTGGTTCTACGGCCCTTGCTGCGAAGTGGCCGTCCGCTGGTGGGCACTGGTCGGGGGCCTGGCGGGGGCCGCTGTGCTGCTGCTGCTGCTTCTGTTTGTGCTGGGCGCGGTGCTGGCGCGCTCTCGTGGGAGGCACAGCCGTCCAGGCAGGTGAGAACACGCGGTGGGAGTCCAGAGGCGGCTGAGGGTCCTAGACTGGGAGGCCCTGTCTGACCTGGTGGCGGTCCCACCTAGGTCCTGGGAAGAGAACAGAAAATGGTTCGAGATCTGGAATGAGGACATCGTGGGGACTTTTTCAAACATGGGCTTCAAGGACGACAGGATAGGTGAATCCTGCCTCCTGGAGGAAATAGGGACTTTCTGGGGCACCCTGGCGAGGACAGAGGAATACGCCCTGCCAGGGGCTTGTTACCTTTTCCCCTCCTTGGTGCCCCTGCTGTGAGCTTGATGCCCGCCTTTCCTCACGTCCCTTCCCCTTCCTTGTCTTCCCCTCTGCTCTTCTTTTCTTCTTTAGTCAAGGATGAAAACTTCCAGATAGCCCTGGAGAACGTGGACACCAACATCAGGGTGAAGGCACTAAGGGGAGCCCTAAGGAGTTCTGCCAGCTCCAGTTCCAGGTTCCCCACCAACTCCACCAGGGCAGGGGATGAGCTGGGATCAGGAGGCTGTGGCCCTGGCCAGTCAAGCAGGTGGCTCCCTGTTCCCACTCTGTGGCAGGTGCACATCCAGAGACCTGAGATGACTTCATGGTCAGTTTGAGCCCTTCCCAGGATGGAACCATCTGCACTGTGTCCATTCAAGAGCTGGCCCAAGGGCTTGTGCAGCCCAGGCTGTCCTTGGGTGAAATGAAACTGTGTCACTGAATCTCATCCTTCTCTCAACTTGGCCAAAACCCAGCTAGAGACCCAGTTCACATCCCGGTTCTTTCACTGTGGGACTTTGGGCAAATCAGTGACTTCTCTGAGTCTCGGTTTCCTTACCTGTAAAATGGGTACAATATGCTTGTCTCCATCCTTCCTACTTATTGTGAAAACCACACAGGCCTGGCCATTTAATTTTCTAATCCAGTTATGCAGCCTGAAAGAAAGATGGAGACTTTACCTCTTTCATGTTTACATGGATGGAGCTGGAACATATTCTTCTTAGCAAAGTATCTCAAGAATGGAAGAAAAAGTATCCAATGTACTCAGCCCTACTATAAAGCTAATTTATAGCTTTATTATGAAGGGTATAACCCAACTATAGCACAAGAATATGGGGAAAGGGGCAAGGGTAGGGAGGAGAGGGGGGAGGTTGGAGTGGAGGGAGGGTAATTGGTGGGGCCACACCTATGGTGCATCTTAGAAGGGTACAGGCGAACCTTACTAAAGGCAGAATACAAATGTCTTCATATAATAACTGAGAAAATGCCAGGAAGGCTATGTTAATCAGTTTGATGAAAATAGTTCAGATTGTATATGAAACCAGCACATTGTACCCCTTGATTGCACTATTGTACACAGCT
>CAUYON010167847.1:0-10381 GCA_963573935.1 Arctocebus calabarensis
GTAGTCCCAGCTACTTGGGAGGCAGAGGCAGGAGACTCTCTTGAGCCCAGGAATTGGAGGTTGCTGTGAGCTGTGATGTCACAGTACTCTATCCAGGGTGACAGCTTGAGGCTCTGTCTCAAAAAAAAAAAAAAAAAAAAACCCCAAAAACCTGAGCTCTTGTCCTGCTGCAGTTTACTTAGCTGTTATACTATGCACTAACCTGGATGGCAGGTTATCCTAGTGTGTATTTGAAAATCTGTGGCTGAAGTTTATATCTAAGAGTAATAAAATTTTAAGCTTTAAAATGCGAAATTAGGCTCCCTACTTAAAGTAGATATTAAATAACATTTGAATATTAGAGACCAATATTGTACCCACAGTTGGAATTTTAGTCTTTATATAACATGAAACAGTAGACATTTCTAAGACTTATTTTTTTTTTTTTTTTTTTTTTGAGGCAGAGCCTCAAGCTGTCACCCTGGATAGAGTGCTGTAACATCATAGCTCACAGCAACCTCTAATTCCTGGGCTCAAGTGAGTCTTTTGCCTCCGCCTCCCACATAGCTAGGACTACAGGTGCCTGCCATAACGCCCTGCTGTTTTTTTTTGGTTGCAGCCGTCATTGTTGTTTGGCGGGCCCAGGCTGGATACGAACCCACCAGCTCAGTGTACGTGGCTAGCACCTTAGACCATTAAGCCACAGGTGCCGAGCCAACATTTCTAAGATTTGGAATAGATAAAAGTCTTTTTTTGTTTAGGATAGAAAAAAATATTTTTAACCATTTAGGAAATACTCAACTTTGGTTAGTTTTCATGAAGATACACAAATCATGAACTGTAGTAGATTAGGTCATTTTATATCTTTTACCAAGGATAACTATCCTCTTTTTTTTTTTTTTTAAATGTGGCCTTGGTAAATGCAAGCAAGCATTTTTTTTTGCAGTTTTTGGCTGGGGCTGGGTTTGAACCCGCCACCTCTGGCATATGGGACTGGCCCCCAACTCACTGAGCCACAGGTGCTGCCCCCCCCCTTTTTTTTTTTAAGAGACAGAGTCTCACTTTATCACCTGTGGTAGAGTGCCGTGTCGTTACAGCTCATAACAACCTCCAGCTCCTGGGCTTAGGTGATTCTCTTGCCTCAGCCTCCCGAGTAGCTGGGACTACAGGCGCCTGCCACAACGCGTGGCTATTTTTTTTGTTGTTGTTACAGTTTGGCCAGGGCAGGATTTGAACCCACCACCCTTGGTATATGGGGCTGGTGCCCTACTCCCTGGGTCACAGGCGCTGCCTGCAAGCAAGCATTTTTTTGAAGAGCCAAAAAGTTCAGTAGATTTAAAGTTTTAAAAAATGTTAATGGGCCAGGCATAGTGGCTCACCCCTGTAATCCTAGCACTCTGGGAGGCGGAGGTGGGTAGATTACTGAGCTCAAGAGTTCAAGACCAGCCTGAGCTTGTCAGAAAAACTCCCCTCCCATCTCTACTAAAAGTAGAAAAACTAGCTGGGCATGGTGGCTGACACCTATAGTTTCAACTGCTCCGGAGGCTGAGGTAAGAGGATTGCTTAAGCTCAGGAGTCTGAGGTTGTTGTGAGCTATGATGATGCTACAGCACTCTACTGTGGGTGACAGAGTGAGACTCTGGCTCAAAGAAAGAAAAAAGTTAATGGTAGATAACCACCCGATGTTTTGTGTGTATATAAACTAGTTCATACCAGAATCAGTATCCACATATTCCAGCAGTTGTATGACCTATTAAATAAGAAAATTATTTTGGAAAAGATTTTATGTTTGTCATTTACACAAAATAAGACTAGAGAATATACACAGCAACCAGGTTTTTCTTAGAGGGAGGGACAAGCAGGCAGTGAGAATAGGAGAATGAAACTGTTCTTGGGAGTATTTTGTCAGTTCTTTGGTGCTTTTTTTCCTTTATTATTTTCACCTTATTATATGTCAAAAAAAAGAAAAAAATCTCCCTAAGGTATCTGTATCTAGTAGGTAATTTAGAATATTAGTAAGCTAGCTAGTTTTGATTACCATTTCAGAAAACTTGGATTTTACAGAGGACTTGCCTGGTGTGCCTGAAAGTGTGAAGAAGCCCGTAAATAAACAAGGAGATAAATCAAAAGAAAATACCAGAAAGATTTTTAGTGGCCCCAAACGGGTAAGTAAAGCACTATCTGTGGTTTTATTATTGGAGGGCTCAACTATTAATTTTTTATTTGAAAGTTACTGATAAACATCATAGAAAATGTTTTTCATAAGATATATATGTTAAGTCATTTTTCCAAATATTGTGGCAATTTTTTTAAAATTTGTAGTAAAACAGTAGTGATATTATGTTAATCACTCTCCAGTAATACAAGTCAGTAGCATTAATACTTTCAGTGTTATATAACCATCACCATTGTCTATAACTAAATCTTTTTCATCATCCCCAATAAAAATTCTATACCCATTAACAAATAAATCTCTATTCTCCCTTTCCCACCTCCTAGTAAACATTATTCTACCTTTATTCCCTTTTTTTAGAAGCACTAGAGCCCATTGAGGCATTTTATTTTACTTTAATTTTATTTACTTTTATTTAGTTATTATTATTACTTTTGGTAGAGACAGAGTCTTACTTTATTGTCCTTGGTACAGTGCCATGGCGTCACATAACTCACTGCAACCTCCAACTCCTGGGCTTAGGTGATTCTTTTCCCTCAACCTCCCAAGTAGCTGGGACTACAGGTGCCTGCCACAACGCCCGGCTATTTTTCTGTTTTGCAGTTCGGCCAAGGCCGGGTTTGAACCCTCCACCTTTGGTATATGGGGCCGGCGCCCTACTCGATGAGCCACAGGTGATACCCTATTTATTTATTTTTTGAGACCGAGTTTCAAGCTGTCGCCTGGCATCATAGCTCAAGAGTGCTGTGGTGTCATAGCTCACAGAAACCTCCAACTCAGGGTCAAGTAATCCTCTTGCCTCAGTTTTTCTATTTTTAGTAGAGACAGGAGTCTTACTTTTGCTTAGGCTGATTTTTTTTTTTTTTTTTGGAGACAGAGTCAAGGTATCACTCTGGGTAGAGTTTTGTGGCATCTTCAACTCTTGGGCTTAAGTGATTCTCTTGCCTCAGCCTCCCAGGTAACTGAGACTACAGGCGTCTGCCACAATGCCCAGCTATTTTTTGGTTGTAGTTGTCATTGTTGCTTGGCGGGCCCGGGCTGGATTTGAACCTGCAAGCTCTGGTGTATGTGGCTGGCGCCCTAGGCGCTTGAACGATAGGTACTGAGCCTCTCAAGCTGATCTTAAACTGGTGAGCTCAGGCAATATAGCTGCCTCAACCTCCCAGAGTGGTAGGATTATGGCATGAGCCACCCTACCTGGCCAAGAGGCATTTTATTTAATTTATTTTTTACTTTCTTGTGCATAAAAAGAAAGAAAACCCAGTTGCAAAGTTGGTCATTTCAGTATTAACTAGAAAAGAATGTCTTCATTCCCCTCATTTGTGAAAGGCAGAACAGTGATATGGAGGAGGCATTTTACTTTTAAGTATGTATTAAATCCCTAGAAAAAGAATCCTAGGATTTTCCCTTCTGTATGTTTTCTTCTTGCTGCTTCATGGTCTCATCATGACAGCTGAAGTTATCAGTACAATGAAACTAAACTGGTATGATGGGAGGAGATTATTCTTCCATTTTTCTAGATCTTTGAGTTGTATGCACATCAAATCTGGGACTGATCACATGTGTTCAACCTGACTGTGAGGTTCATAACACACTTTTCCTAGCTCTGTTCATCCATCATACTTCTCCAATGTAATCACATTTCATCATCACAGTTAGAAACCAGATGATGAGGCCAGTGCGGTGGCTCACACCTATAATCCCAGCACTTGAGAGGATGAGGTAAGTGGATTGCCTGAGCTCAAGGGTTGGAGACCAGCCTGAACCAGAGTGAGACCCTATCTCTAAAAACTAGGCATTGTGGTGGGCGCCTGTAGTCTCAGCTACTTGAGAGGCTGAGTTAAGAGTATTACTTGAACCTAAGAGTTTGAGGTTTCTGTGAGCTAAGATGCTATGGCCCTCTACCAAGGGTGACGGAGTGAGACTGTGTCTCCAAAAAAAAAAAAAATAGCATCAGCCTGGATACTATTCTACTTTCTGTTTTTATGAATGTGCCTATCTAAATACCTTACATAAATAGAATCATATTTTGAGTCATATTTTGTCCTTTGTGTCTGGCTTATTTCACTAAGCATTATGTTGCTAATGCACATTATTATTTCATTCCTTTTTATGGTTAATCTTCCATTGTGTGATATACACACTTCCCACATTTTGTTTATTCATCTCTTGGTAGGCACTTGAATTCTTTTTCTTTATTCTGTTGCGATCCTTGGGTACAAATATATTTGTGTCTCTGCTTTTGATTCATTTGAGTATATATCTAGGAGTGAATTTCCTGGGCAATGTGATAGGTTTGTAACTTTTTGAGGAACTGCCAGACTTGTTTTCCACAGTGGCTGTACCATACTGTATTCCTACTAGCAGTACAGAGGGCTCTGATGTCTTTATTCTTTATATCCTCATCAATAATGTTTTCTGGTTTTTTTTTTTTTTTTTTTTTGGATAATAGCTATCCTAATGGATGTGAAGTGTTATCTCATTGTGGCTTGATTTCTATTAGTGGTAATGAGCATCTTTTCATGTGCTTATGGGCCATTGTGTATCATCTTCGGAGAAATATCTAAACACTTTGCTTATTTTTGAACTTTTTCTTCGGTTTGTCGAGTTGGAGTTCTTTGTAGTTGCAGTTCTTTCTGGATGTTAATTCCTCATCAGTTATATGATTTGTAAGTGTTTTCTCCCTTTTTTTTTGGTTTTGAGACATAGTCTCACTTTGTCACTTTCAGGGGAGTGCCATGGCTTCATAGCTCACAGCAACCTCCAACTCTTGCCTCAGTCTCCTAAGTAGCTAGGACTATAGGTGCCTGCTACAACGTCCTGCTATATTTTGAGACCAGGTGTTTCTCTGGCTCAGGCTGGTCTGGAACCTGTGAGCTCAGACAATCTACCCACCTCAGCCTCCCAGAGTGCTAGGATTATAGGCGTGAACAACTGTGCCCTGCCTTCCCATTTTTTTGTTAGTTATTTTTCATTTGCCCTGTTGCTCAGGCTAGAGTGCAGTTGGTGTCATCACAGCTTACTGCAGCCTCCAATTCCTGGGCTCAAGTGATCTTCATAAGTTAAAGCTTCCTGCGTAGCAGGGACTGTAGGCAGGCATCTGACTATACGCCACGACATCTGACTAATTTTTCTAAATTTTGTAAAGACAGGGTCTCACTGCGTTGCTAGGCTTGTCTCAAACTCCTGGCTCAAGTGATCCTCCTGCGTTAGCTTCCCAAAGTGCTAGGATTATAGGTATGAGCCATAGTACCAGTACTCACTTTCTTGATACTGTCCTTTGATGGAAAAACGTTTCCATTTGGGTCTTGAATCTGTTTGAATTTTTGTATGTGGTTTAAAGTAGTGTCCATTTTCTTTCTTACAAACTAATGCCCAGCTTTTTTTTCTTTTTCTTTTTTTTTTTGTGGAGACAGAGTCTCACTTTCTCGCTCTTGGTAGAGTTTCATGGTATCACACAGCTTGCAGCAACCTCCAACTCCTGGGCTTAGACGATTCTCTTGCCTCAGCCTCCCAACTAGCTGGGACTGTAGGCACCCGCCACAACGCCCGTCTATTTTTTGTTGCAGTTTGGCTGGGGCCGGGGGTTTGAACCCGCCACCCTCGGTATATGGGGCCGGCGCCCTACCCACTGAGGCACAAGTGCCGCCCAATGCCTAGCATTTCAGTGTGGTCCACCATGGGTAGTGAAAATAATTTGCTTGATATTATCTTTTTATAAAAAATTACTGTCTTTATTTACATTGCTTGTTTTTTTGTTTTTAAATTTACATTGCTTGTTATGGTAGTTTTTTTTTTTTTTTTTTTTTTTTTTTGTAGAGACAGAGTCTCACTTTCTCACCCTTGGTAGAGTGCCATGGCGTCACACATCTCACAGCAACCTGCAACTCCTGGGCTTAGGCGATTCTCTTGCCTCAACCTCCCCGAGTAGCTGGGACTACAGGCGCCCGCCACAACGCCCGGCTAAGTTATGGTGTTTTATTACTGAAAGTTAACAATTAGAGATTGTGAGCACATTTTATTATTTTTTTTGAGACAGAGTCTCACTTTGTCACCCTTTGTAGAATGCAGTGGTGTCATAGCTGAGACACCATGGCACTCATGGACTCAAGTGATCCTCTTGCTTTATCCTCCCAAGTAGCTGGAACTACAGGCGCCTGCCACAATGCCTATTTTTAGAGATGAGGTCTTGCTCTTGCTTAGGCTGGTCTTAAATATGTGAGTTCAGGGTAGTCCACCTGCTTCAGCCTCTGTAATCCCAGAGTGCTAGGATTATAGGTGTGAGCCACTGCACCCAACCTAGCACATTTTATTCTTGTAAATTGAATTACTTTTAGGTACTTAAAGAATGAATGTATCCATTTTTTGTGGTCTAATCTTTTTTCTTTTACCTGTGTAAAGTGTCCTTTGGCAATCTTTTCGAAGTATTTGTGGTATCATGTGCTTAGGTGATGCTTTTAAGTGTCTGTAAGGTTGGGTATGGCATATGTTAATATTCAGAGCATCATTTATATCAGCAGTTCTGAACCTGTGGGTCTCAACCCCTTTGTAACAATGAAAATACATCCTGCACATCAGATATTTACATTACGATTCATAACAGTATCAAAATTACAGTTATGAAGTAGCAACGAAAATAATTTTATGGTTGGGGGTCACCACAACATGAGGAACTGTATTAAAGGGTCGAGGCATTAGGAGGCATTAGGAAGATTGAGAACCACTGATTTACACTTTTATAAAATTTATTTAAGATCTCTTTTTTTTTTGGGACAGAGCCTCAAGCTGTCACCCTGGATAGAGAGCTGTGGCATCACAGCTCACAGCAACCTCTAATTCCTGGGTTCAAGCGAGTCTCTTGCCTTCACCTTCCAAGTAGCTGGGATTATAGGCACCCATCACAACGCCCGGCCATTTTTTGGTTGCAGCCGTCATTGTTGTTTGGCGGGCCCGGGCTGGATTCGAACCCGCCAGCTCAGGTGTACATGGCTGGCGCCTTAGTCCATTGAGCCACAGGCGCCAAGCTGAAATTTATTTAAATTCTCAAAGACCTTTAAATTATATGAGATCTATCAATGTGTATCAGATTAGAAATCAAAACAAGGCTCTGCACCTGTGGCTCAAGGGGCTAAGGCACTACCCACATACAACTAAACTGGTGGGTTTGAATCCAGCCCGGGCCCACCAAATAACAATGACGGCTGCAGGGTGGCGCCTGTGGCTCAGTGAGCAGGGCGCCAGCCCCATGTACTGAGGTTGGTGGGTTCAAACCCAGCCCCGGCTAAACTGCAACAAAAAAACAGCCGAGCATTGTGGCGGGTGCCTGTGGTCCCAGCTACTCAGGAGGCTGAGGCAAAAGAATTGCCTAAACTCAAGAGTTGGAGGTTGCTGTGTGCTGTGACGCCACGGCACTCTACCAAGGGGGACAGAGTGAGATCTGTCTCTTAAAAAGAAAAAAAAAAGACAGCTGCAACCAAAAAATAGCCAGGCGCCCATGGTCCCAGCTACTTGGGAGGCTGAGGCAAGAGAATCACTTAAGCCCAGGAGTTGGAGTTTGCTGTGAGCTGTGATGCCACGGTACTCTACTCAGGGCAACAGCTTGAGGCTCTGTCTCAAAAAAAAAAAAAAAATTAGAAATCAAAACAAATCTCAAATATATTCATAATTCACTTAATAAATGCATTACTTTTTTTTTTTTTTTTGAGACAGAGCCTCAAGCTGTTACCCTGAATAGAGTGCTGTGCCATCCACAGCTCACAGCAACCTCCAATTCCTGAGCTCAAGTGAGTCTCTTGCCTCTGCCTCCCAAGTAGCTGGGACTACAGGCATTCGCCACAACGCCTGGCCATTTTTTGGTTGCAGCCGGCATTATTGTTTGGCGGGCCCAGGCTGCCAGCTCAGGTGTACGTGGCTGGCGCCTTAGCCTGTTGAGCCAATGGTGCTGAGTTGCAATAACATGTTAATACAGCATTTTTGTGAAAAATTAATTTCAAAATAAAATTAGAAAAATAGCTAATTTTAAAAGGTGACTTAAGGCATCTGGGCCAGCACCCTTAGCATTCTGGGAAGTAAAGGTGAGGGAATTTTTTGAGGTCAGTTTGAGACTAGCCTGAGCAAGGGCTAGATCCATTTGTACAAAAAACAGAAAAACTAGCTGGGTGTGGTGGTGCACACCTGTAGTCCTAGTTACTTGGGAGGCTGAGGCAGGAGGATCATTTGAGCCCAGGACTTTGAAGTTGCAGTGAGCTATGATGATGCCACTTAACTGAGGTAACAGGGAGACTGTGTCAAAAAAAAATTTTTTTTTTGGATTCTCATATCTTGTATACATACTGTGTTTCTATATTCATTATACTGCATGGGTTGAAATGTATCAAGAGAATGTATGAAGAGAATGAAACATCACAAATTTTATTTTTAGTTTTGAGACAGAGTTTCAAGCTGTTGCCCTGGGTAGAGTGTTAGTGTAAGTGGCCTCATAGCTTACAGCAACCTCCAACTTGGGCTGAAGTAGTTGTCTTGCCTCAGTTTTTCTATTTTTAGTAGAGAGGGGGGTTTTGCTTTTGCTCAGGCTTGGCTCTAACTTGTGAGTTCAAGCAATCCATCTGGCTTGGCCTCCCAGAGTGTTAGGATTACAGGCGTGGCCTGGCCAGATTTTTAAAAAAATTTTATTTATGTATTAATTTTTTTGGAGACAGTGTCTCACTGTGTCGCCCTCAATAGAGTGCTATGGCGACATAGCTCATAGCAACCTCAAACTCTTGGGCTTAAGCGATTCTCCTGCCTCAGCCTCCCAAGTAGCTGGGGCTACAGGTGCTGCCACTACGCCTGGCTATTTTATTTTGTTTTTTTTGCAGTTTTTGGCTGGGCCTGGGTTTGAACTTGCCACCTCCGGCATATGGGGCCAGTGGCCTACTCCTTTGAGCTACAGGTGCCGCCCATGCCTGGCTATTTTTTATTGCAGTTGTCATTGTTGTTTTAGCTGGCCCTGGCTGGGTTTGAACCTGCCAGCCTCCGTGTACGTGGCTAACTCTGTAACCGCTATGCTACGGGCACTGAGTCCATACATTTAAATAGCTACATTTTAACCAGCCTTTTCTAGTAATCCTGGTTATTCTTTGATATTATGCCAAAATTCAGCAAGTGGGAGTTTTTTTTTTTTCTTGGCTAGCGCCGGGTTTGAACCTGCCACCTCCAGTATACAGGTCTGGCACCCCAGTCCTTGGAGCCACAGGCACCACCCTCAAGTAGGAGTTTTTTTTTTTTTTGAGACAGAGCCTCAAGCTATCACCCTGGATAGAGTGCTGTGGCATCACAGCTCACAGCAACCTCCAACTCCTGGGCTCAAGCAAGTCTCCTGCCTCTGCCTCTCAAGTAGCTGGGACTACAGGCGCCCTCCACAACGCCCAGCCATTTTTTTGGTTGCAGCTGTCATCATTGTTTGGTGGGCCCAGGCTGGATTTGAATCCGCCAGCTCAGGTGTATGTGGCTGGCGCCTTAGCCTGTTGAGCCATAGGCGCCGAGCCCTCAAGTGGGAGTTTTTTAAAGATTAGTTGCAATTTGTAATCTAAAACTATGCCAGTGAACCTTTCATACTGTTACATTACATTATAATACTGTTACATTAAAATCTATTTTGTCTTGCATTTTGAATGGATATTTTACTCATGCATCAGACATTGGTCATTTGGAAAATAATGGTTCCATTGAGTTATGTAGATCTTTTAGGTAGTGGCTTTTTTCATTATCCAGTAGCAAAAATCATATTATAGATTAGACATATCACTCATGAGAAAAGTTTATATGTTGGGGAAACTAATGCATATTAGTAGATATAAGTTCTCCAAAATTTTAGATTTTACTTGAAAGTTTAGATTTTTTTCATTGGAAGCAAATACTTCTCCTTAAACAACTGGCAGTGACAGATTTTACTTTGTTCGTTTTCAAGAAAGTGTCTGCCAAGTACCCAAGTCTGAATAAGCATAGTTTGTCAGTTTTTCAAGTAAAGAATGATGGGTCCAGGACAAAGTTGACCATTGTTTTGAGTTAAGAACTGAAGAGTTGGCTTGGCGCCTGTGGCTCAATGGGCTAAGGCACCAGCCACGTATACCTGAGCCGGCAGGTTCGAATCCAGCCCGGACCCGCCAAACAACAATGATGGCTGCAACCAAAAAATGGCCGGGCGTTGTGGCGGGTGCCTGTAGTCCCAGCTACTTGGGAGGCGGAGGC
>CAUYON010167848.1:0-65340 GCA_963573935.1 Arctocebus calabarensis
GCTGCAACCAAAAAATAGCTGGGAGTTGTGGCGGGCGCCGGTAGTCCCAGCTACTTGGGAGGCAGAGGCAGGAGAATCGCTTGAGCCCAGGAATTGGAGGTTGCTGTGAGCTGTGATGCCACAGCACTCTATCCAGGGTGACAGCTTGAAGCTCTGTCTCAAAAACAAACAAACAAACAAACAAAAACCCCCCAAACTTAGAAGATAACGTAGAGGAAAATCCACAAGTCTTCTGATGTAGCAATGACTTTTTAGGTGCAATACCTAACATATGATCCATGAAAGAATGCTTGACATGCTGGGCTTCATTAAAATTAACATTTTTTCCTGTGAAGGACTCCGTAAAGAAAATATGAAGACAAGGCTCGGCACCTGAAGCTCAAGTAGCTAAGGCACCAGCCACATACACCAGAGCTGGTGGGTTTGAATCCAGCCTGGGCCTGCCAAACAACAATGACAACTACAACCAAAAAATAGCCAGGTGTTGTGGCGGGCACCTGTAGTCCCAGCTACTTGGGAGGCTGAGGCAAAAGAATCGCTTAAGCCCAGGAGTTGGAGGTTGCTGTGAGTTGTGATGCCATGGCATTTTACCCAGGGTGACAGCTTGTGGCTATGTATCAAAAAAAAAAAAAAAAAAAGAAAAGAAAGAAAATAAGAAGATAAACCACAACCTGGGAAAATGTATTTGCAAAAGGCATATCTGATAAAGGATCAGTATCCAAAATATGTAAAGGACTCTAAAAATGCAACAGTAAGAAAATGATCAACCTGATCAAATAACAGGTAAAAGTTCTGAATAGACAGCTGGACGTGGTGGCTCACACCTATGATCCCAGCACTCTGGGAGGCCAAGGTGGGAGGATCCTATGAGCTCAGGAGTTAAAGACCAGCCTGAGCAAAAGCAAGATCCTGTCTCCTCGAAAAATAGAAAAACTAGCCAGGTGTTGTGGTGGGCTCCTATAGTACTCAGGAGGCTGAGGCAAGAGAATCACTTAGGCGTAAGCATTTGAGGTTGCTATTAGCTGTGACACCACAGCACTCAACCTGGGGTGACAGAGTAAGACCCTGTCTAAAAAAAAAAAAGAAAAAAGGAAAGAAATCTGAACAGACCTCATCAAAGAAGATGCAAATACCCATATGAAAATAAGCTCCACATTGTGTGTCACTAGGGATTTATAGAGTAAGATAATAAGACACCATTACACACCTTGACCAGAATGGCCCAAATTGGAAAAAAAAAAAAAACCCAATGAGGACATGAAGGCTGGAGGGTGGGCGGTGCCTATGGCTCAGAGGAGTAGGGTGCCGGCCCCATATGCTGGAGGTGGCAGGTTCAAACCCAGCCCCGGCCAAAACCTGAAAATAAATAAATAAATAAAAATAAATGCACAAAGGCTAGAGGGTGCAATGTGATGGGAGCCTCGCTCACTGCAGCCTGGGGCAGGCACTATGGAGCAGCTGCTGTGGAAGTTTGTCAGTTTCTTGTGAAACCAAATGCACCCTCACCACACAATCCCATAATTGTTCTCCTTGGTATTTACTCAAAAGAGTTGAAAACTTATGTCCACAGAGACCTGCACAGGTTTGTTTATAGCCGCTTTACTCACTGGCTGCCACCACATGTCCTTCAGCAGGTGAATGGCAGGTGAATGAGCAGACCTCAGCACAACCAGACAAGGGGATGTGACTCAGCCGCTGCCCACTCTCTACTCCTTTACGGTGCTGGGGCCTACACCTGGGAACATCCACTTGGTAAGCACGAGAGGTGACTCTTGAGCTTGCAAACCCCCAAGAAGTGTCGAGTGGAAAGTGTTCACAGGGCATATGAGTAAGTGCAACCCTAGCCTAGGCCAAAGGAACAACTGGGGCCGCAGGCAGGGAATGGACAGCAGGGAACTAAGAGACCAGAGGCAGGAGCCAGGGTTATCTTGGTCACAGGAAGGGGCTGAGCAACTGGGGACAGACTGGTGCCTCGCTCAAGGAATGACTGTGAAGTAGGTTGGGGATAACATGGAGCAGGAACTCGTCTTGGACTCATGTGACTTAAGGAGCAGGCACCTGGGAGATGCAGCCTGAAGGCTCGGATGGGCATGCTGACGTGGTCAGCTCTTCACTACAGCAATGGACTCACCTGGACCAGTGCCCATCAAATGGCAGCATCTGGAGGCAGACACCAGTCACCAGGAGGCGGCTTTAAGCCCCACACTCCAAGGCTCTGACCACTCCCTGACTTTCAGAGCACCATTACCCTGGCCTATTGGTCACATCAAGCTTCCATCAGTGGTGTGGGTTTGTGTGTCTGGCTACCCCACCTCCTACAGCCCTGGGGCAGGCACAGGACAGAGGACCACACAAGGCCTGAGGGGATTTTGTCCACCTCCTCACCATCAGGCATAGGCCCATGCCTCGGTGGAGGTGACCCTGACTCCAGCCTCAGAGCAGGTGGAGTCCAGCCTGTCCTTACTCCGTCCACTCCAGCAATTCGCAGACCCCCTCAAACCTGAGCCCTGTGGGACACTTACTAACTGCCCCGTCCGCAGTGTTTCCTTGGAACCCATCTGTCAAGCCCCTGGGAGGGAACAAGGATGCAAATCGAACGTGGG
The DNA here is from genome assembly GCA_963573935.1 of Arctocebus calabarensis. Lineage (NCBI taxonomy): Eukaryota > Metazoa > Chordata > Mammalia > Primates > Lorisidae > Arctocebus > Arctocebus calabarensis. The sequence goes on from CAUYON010167848.1 coordinate 2,604, forward strand.
CTATTATGCAAACGGTTTTGACCAAGAGACAGCTGGAGGGATCCCGCAGCCCCTAGACCACACTGCACAAAGGTTGAGTATGTGGGTGCATGTGAGGAGCCTGGAGTAAGCTGGCACTGTCCATACTGGGTGTTTTTCAAATTTGATTCAATCTCTCCATAACCTTTTGTACAAGAGACAGACACACAAACTATGAAAAATGTTTTTACTTTAAATCAAAGTACCAAGCAGATACTTGCAAAACAACATACAAAGCAGAACTCAAACGTGGCTCTTCCCCAGGGTGCCTTTGAGCAGATGGAGTTCTTACCCTCTGAAAAACCAACCCAACCTACCTGCTCAGGACACCAGACCAAAGGCAGCCACAAAACCCATGTGTGGCAGGTGGCCGAGAGGCCTTCCCTTCTGGGTCCTGATCAGACCCCAAGGGGCAGGACAAATGGGTCCTCGGAGTGCAGCCATCTGGGGAGCCCAGAGGACCTAGAGGGACATGGGGGCCTGCCAGTGGGAACAAAGGCAGTGCCAACAACCCTGAGGATGGAGCCCCTGCCAAGAGCAGTTGCATGTGGCTTTGTGGGAGCCCTGGGAATGGCCATCCCACCCACTAGAAAGGGCAGCTGGGGGCTAATCCCGAAGCTGGTTTGAAGGTTATTCCTACAGGGCTCCAACAGCAACCTTGTGGTCAGTCCCCACCAACTGAGGGGCAGGGGCAGAGCAGGTCCCACCCTTGCCTTTCAATGGAAAGAAAGAACTGACCGACAACCCACTTGGAGTTCAACATGGGAGCGGCTGTGAAGGGAGATGCACATGTGACCCTGACAAGGGAAAGCCTGTGGAAGTCCCAGCTCTCGGGCCAGAGAGCCCCATGGTCACACAGTCGAGCTGGTAGGTGGGAACAGGGCCCTACAGATGCCTAGGGCCACACTGCCACCCATGACAGGATTCACACTTGAGTAAAAATGAGTTTAAAAAAGGAGTATGAAAAGGAGCTAAAACCAACTGACTCATGACCACACACAGAAATGCAACAGGAAGAAAGCAAAAAAGAGAAAAACTCAGTAGCCTGACAAGGGTGGGGCAGGACAGGCCCTATCACAGCAGCGCTAAGTGGGGCCCAGGGCACTCCATGGATGGATATTTGAACAGAGCAGCCGATAGGACAGCAACTGCCTCCCACTACAGGGCACCCAGGAGAGGGGCCTCCAGCCAGCAGGAGACAGTAGGAGCCCTTCAGGAGTGCCTGGGCCATACTTTTCCCAGTTGGTCCCAACCAGTCTGCCCTGGGCTCTTCCTTGAACCAGAGCCACCACATGTCATTCCCAGGGGGCCTCAGGACTTGAATCAGGTGGCCCCATCAGCAGGCTGCACATGGGGCCACACACTCACAAATCCTGCACAGAGCCTTCTCCTCCACTCACACCTCCACCCCAGGACCCAAGTCTTAGGGATACACCCATGATCTCAGGCCCCAGAGGGTCCATCTCAGGGAGACCACCAAGGACTCCATACCTGGTCAGGTGAACTCACAAACTCTGGGCCCACCCCTAGAGCTGACTTGAGAAGCCTAGGCACTCAGCATTGTTTTGGTTGAAAATGCCATAAATTTAACTCTTTCTAGAAGCCTATTAAACAATTCACTTAAACATACCCACAGTGTATGTGCCATGGCACTTGGACCACACCTAGTCTGTGTGGCCCCTCAGACACCTAAGCACCTGCTGGGTGGGAAGATGGGAGCCCACCCAGATCTGCAACCCAACCCCAGTGCATGTTCCCACACAGGCAGAACAGGGCGCCTGTGGGAAGAAACCTACAGAAAACTGTGGGAAGAAACCAAATCCATAGGATCTAGGGTTTCCACACTTGGGTGAGGTTCCCAAGACATGTGAGTAATATTGCTTAGCCAGCACGGGGGCCTCACTGACCCTGGGAGTGCCTTCAGGGTCTTGGGCACCTGGCGCCTGGCTCTGCTCTCTCCATCTCGGCAGCACCCAGGCCCTCCTGTCCTTGTCCACCTGGCTCCTAAACAAGGCCCAGTGTGTCAACAGTGTTAACAAGCAACAGATGGAAAAATATATTTCCCAAGAAAAAAGGGGGAGGAAGTTTGGGACTTAAGAGACGGATTCCCAGGTTGCTGTCCTCGTTCAGCCTCTCTTCTCTGCATTTTTGGAGACTCCTCTCTTTGGTTCAGCAGCCCACGTGACCCGCCCACCTGAGCCAGCCCTGTGCCACGGCGCTGTGCTCCACCTGAGAGGCAGCAGCCCTGTCCGCCCCAGGGGCCTCGCTTCTGCCAGCTACTTCTGCTCGTGGTCCTCTGCCATGGTGGCTACCTCGATGGTGGCTGTGTGCTCCTCGGGCCCTGGGGCAGCCCCTGCAGGCACTGTCATGATAGTGCTGCCCCCAGGCGATGCCTGGGCCACGTTCTGTAGGGTGGGGCCCAGGCCAGGCAGGGTGAGCAGCTGTAGTGGGCTGACCACCTTGAACACTGTGCTGCCGTCCTGCACGGCGGCCGTGCTCAGAACTGTCAGGCTGGATGCGTCCGGGTGAATCTCCACAGTGCTGGGGAACGTAGAGCCCGAGGAGGCCAGGACCGTGTAGCCCCCAAGCAGTGGGGAGGTGGGTGAGCTGGCAGGAGGAGCCTGAGGGGAGCCTTTGCCCAGGACGGTGGAGGGCAGAGTGGATACCACTTTGCCCAGTGGCACGCTGGTCAGCTGCGAGACGGGCACGCCCGGGCCCAGTGCGATCTGGGCAGACTGGGTGAGCACCTGCGAGGCCACAGCAGCCGGTCCTGATGTGGCCCGTGCCAGCCGGGGTCGCTTCACTGGGGGGGGAAGGGACACAGGTGTCAGTGTCATGAGCACGTTGCTAAGGTGCTGTGACTTGTGCTTGAGCTCCTTGGCACGACGGCGGTGCTCGTCACACTGCTGCTCCAGGGCTGTGGGGACAGAATGGAGGACAGGGAAGATAACATCATCACAGGGACAAGGAAGAGGCAGAAAGTGTCACTGCAGGGGATGGGGACAGGGCAGACAGCACGCCACTGCAGACAGGGGTCCCAGGGGCACATCAGGCCTGCTTGGACCCACCGCCCAGGTGACAGTGCTGTCTGACACTTCTGAGAGTTTTCCCATGTTCTGGCCATCCCTTGCTCTCACACATATGGAGACAGAGGCAGGCCAAGCAGCTTCTCTAAGGAGTCTGTGTCAAACTCACACATATGCACACGGCAGGTCCCAGCCAGGGACAAGCTCAGGCAAAGTACACAGGATGTCACGGGGGCAGGCTTGGCCCTGGGGTCAGGGTGGTCCCTCCACCCGCTGTCAGTTTCCGTCAGGACTACTTGGTTCCCACAGAAACGCTGGCCCATGGAGGTGACCTGCACATCCCTGTGAAGTCTCTGCATCACTCAAGTTACCGTTTCCTTGCATGACAGCTGTGGGTGCTCATGGCCTGGCCCTCCAGGCTGAGGCTCAGAGAAACCTGCAGAGGGGGGGAGCCCATGGTGTGGCTGGAGTACCTGCTAGATCCCGGGCATACTGCTCCCGTGAGCGGTCCATCTGGCACTTGTGGCTGGCCAGTACCTTCTTCACCAGGTCCAGCATGCCAAAGTTCTGCACGATGTTGTTAAGGAGCACGGCATCTGAAGGAGCAGTGTGCAGACGCTGTGAGCACCCAGCCCCCAGTGTCAAGAACCCTAGATGGGCAGGCTCTGCAGGGTACCATGGTCGAGAGGAGCCCCACTCAACAGAGACACACACGGCAGACCTTCCCACGGCTCTTGGCCTCAGCCTCCATTCTGGCCACTCAGAGGGCATGGGGGAGAAGGGTTGAGTCCCTACCGCTGTATCACTGCCCAGCTTGGCTACAAGGAGCCTCTTACCTCGGAGCTGCAAGGGAGGGTCTTGGACCCGCCGCTGCAAGCCCTTCATGGTCTCTGTTAGCTCCTGGTGGAACTCCTGCACAACCTCATCCAGCAAGCCTGCGTCCTTCAGACCCCGCCAGAAGGCAAACGTGTCATCTGTGAGGAAAGGAGGGGACTAGGTGGGCAGGAAGGGCCTCCACAACATAGGGCAGCCGCCGTGGGGAAGTGCAGGGTCCAGCAGAGGACACCACCCGGGGCCAGCAGCATGCTGGGCTAAGGTGGGCCCCTGTTGACCATTCATGTCACAACATCTATGTCCCGCAGGCTGGCCACAGGGCTCGGCCTAGGAGCATCCAAGACAGTGGCCAAAGCCCACCTATCTGTGCAGGCCCCCAGCCCAGCTGACTGCTGGAGCCCATGTGGCCTGTGGCAGGCATGGAACCACAACACCCAGCCCTTCGGTTTTGAGAACCCAAAGTGGGACTCCATACCTCCAATGGTTGCCGTCCAGTCGCCAGAGTCCTCACAGGTCTCTATAGTGATGGTTGCGGGAGACCCATTCACTGCAGCCAAGAGGAGGCTCGTTGAGCATGGCACCAGTGGCAGGTCCACACCCACCTCCGCCAACCCCTTGCACATGCACCTCTCCTGCCCACCATGCTCACACAACTGACTGGCTCAACACAGGGTGGCATAGTCAGGCATGGACTTTTTTTTTTTGAGACAGAGTCTCACTTTTTTACCCTTGGTAGAGTGCTGTGGAGTCATAGCTCACAGTAACCTTCAACTCTTGGGCTCAAGCAATTTGCTTGCAGCCTTCCAAGTAGCCAGGCACGGACTTTTAAGTCAAACAAACCACAGGGGAGAGCAGGACAGCCACCCCTCGACCTCACTGCCTGGTTCCAACAGCCCTCCACACCCTGCTCTTCCTCCTGGGTTCACACCCATCCCAGGTGGGCCTCTGTGCACCATCCTGTGGTGAGGCAGGACCTTCAGCTGAGCTGCTCCATGGCTGGACCTTGCTTCACATCCTTATGTCATGTTCCCTGGCGCCATTGTAAATCTTAGCATCTATCAGGTGGGACTTTGGGACCGACACCAACTGTCCATCTTGCTTTCTCTGTTCAGCCCATTTTAGTGGTGAAAAACACAACTGCTGGCCCAGTTTATATGTGAGACTGTGTGAGCCTGGCTTAAACACATCTCTAAATAGGTCCATGTTTGAGGAGAATTTCCAACCTTATGCAGCGCTTCCCAGATTCATTAAGTCTGGGAAGGTGAATGGGAAGTCTGGGACAGTATGTCAGGGTGGTGAATATTATTGCATATTTGAAATCAGACAGGAACAAATGTTTTTCATGATCTGGGTTAATATATATTCCTGTATTGACTATATAATAACCAAGACAAAGGTTCTTAAGAGATTTCAGGCTGAAGAAACCAAATCATCAGAAAAGCTAAACTCTAAACCCAACTTTGCCTTGCCTAAGCAGAGAGGACACCAGCTGCAGGGTTCAGGAAGCCTGGTCCGGGCTTCGGAGACAGTGTTAACAGGGTTGGTCTGCTGGGCCAATCACCGAGCCTGCTGTCAGGAGGGTGGACAGACAGGAGGCTGGACCTGGGCCCCCACAACCCACCAGGAATTCCTGATCAACTCCCACTTCCTCTTGATTTCACACACCTCCTGGAGGGGCTCTACCCCAACCACCCTAGCAACCAGACTGTGGCTTTGGTGCAGCTAAACCCCACCTTCTCCCTGATGGCTGCAAACCATAACCACTGACCAAGGAAGGGCCAACAGAGACCAGTCCCTGCCTATAGTACCCCAAGAGTCCTGGACATCTCAGCACTCAGCTCTGCAAACTGTCACCTGCTCTGGCGAGGCATTAAGGAAGGGCCCAGGGTGGAGGGTGAAGGATGGGTCAAGGGCCTCCACTGGTCCCTGTCTGGGCTGGTGACAAGGATGTCCTTGGTCACCCAGAAACACACTCCAGCCCACACTGTGGAGGAGCATCCTGGGACGACTGCACATGATATCACTGGAAATGTAATACTGCTGGAGATCACCAATGACACGGCGAGGGAACCCAGGACTTAATTTCACTTTTACTTCCCTTTTAAGAATAATTTATTCACGAGGCTGGAAAGAATTCCAGAGACTATTTAATCTTCTACAGTTCAGAACTGCAGATATCACCATGAAAGAACAGCATCATCCAAAACCCCAGGCATCAGGGACACTGAGCAGGACGTCCAGCACAGCAGCTGGGGGAGACACCAGACTGACCGCCACAGTGACAAAGGGAGCGGCTCCAGATTTGGAACAGGGTCATGGGGTCGGAGGAGGACTGGGGGGGTGGGGGGATCCTTCACGCCCTTATGTCCTTTACCACATGTGAACCATCAGGACAAAAATGACTTAAAAAGACATGGACTTCCATCTCTCTGTGATGAAAATAGCAATTCGGCAAGTCCCCTAGTGAGACAGGAGGAGGCTGACCCCCAACTGCAGGGCCCTGGCAGGGGCAGACTCCTGACGCCAGGCCAGGAGGGGCGGTGCTGACTACCATCATGCACCTACCATCAGCCGCAGCAGGCGTGATGGGGATGTACTCGGCAGATGCAGGGCTGCTAAGGGCCACGCGGGCCCCCGAGAGGTCGATCTTGGTGCTGCGGCAGGTGTTGGAGCAGACCTTGTCGTGCTGGTAGAAGTCCAGCTCCCCAGAATCCATGATCTTCCTGGGCAAGGATAGAGGACCACGGGTGTCCGGGTGAGGCCCAGGGTCAGAGGACCTAACCAGCTGCTTGACATGCCCCCCCACACACACATAGGGACAGGGCCCAGCAGGGATGCTGCCCATGTGGGCCCCCCAAGGCAAGGAAAACTCTGCTCTGGGCATCAGAACCCACAGCTGCCCAGGCCTTCAGTGGCCACAGGAAGGAGGTCAAGAGTGCTGGCCACAGGCCCTGAAGATGCTCACCCTCACTGTGGGGCTGGGCCCTTCCAGGATGTTCTGCTTCCCCAGCCCCAGCGGGCAGACCTACAGTGGCATAAGGTGGGCCTAGCCACCAGCACCATGTGGACCCAGTTCTGACCCAGGGAGGGAAGGGCCCTTAGTTGAAACCCTGGTCCCCTGAAGGCAGGGATGGTAAAGGAGAGTGATATAGCTACAACCACCTTTCCCACTGCCTTTCCCGGGAAAGCCCCACACAATCTCACTGCCTGGAGCTGCCCTTCCCAAAGGTCCTGGGTCTCAGCCCAGTCTGCCTCGACAAACCTGCCATGGCCCCAGGAAAGGGAGTAGAGGCTCTGGCCTCACCAGACCCTCAGGCAGTGCTGGCCTCAGGTGCCAGCTGGGCTGGCTCGAGCGCAGCACCTGCACTGGGGGTCTCCACCGCTGAACCACCAGTCACACTCTAAAGAATCAAGGCTGCATAGTACACAGGGCCAAGTGCCAGGGGGAGGACAGGTCCAGCCTGCAGATAGGCTCCAACTCCCATACAAAGCAGCGCCCTTGATCAGAATGGCGTGGCAGAGGCCACACCCACAAGCTTTGTGGTGTCTGCACCCTCTTCACCAGTGGTTCTCAACCTTCCTAATGCCATGGCCCTTTAATACAGTTCCTATGGGTTGTGACCCACAGGTTGAAAACCCCTGCTCAGGCTCACGAGTCACAAAGAAACCAACTGCACACACCTGGTTTACATCAAGAAAAGGTGATAAAAAGGACAAAAACAGAGACTACTATAAAAAGCCATACTGAGGGATTAAACGTGACAGCTATCTAATGCACAAACGCTAGACTGTACACTTAACTTTCTGAAAGTGAAACAGCCACAAGGGCTCCAGGTAAAAATTGGTGGAAATTAAAATATTTGACGAAAAAAAATTCTAAACATCTGACAGTGTACATATTGGGAGGGATGTGGGGAGGTGCAGACACTTAGGAGATTGGCAACACCCACCACATCCCAACAGACTTGGTCCAAAAATCTCAAAAGCAAAGGAGAAGCAGTGGCCACTGCGTGCCCTGTACCACCCACCTGAGCATGATGCCATTCATGCGGATGGCTCTCTTCCAATCCTTCAGGGTGGACTTCCCCGCTAGGTGCACAAACTCCTTCGGGCTTATCACGTGCTCGTCGTACTGTGGAGGGAGCACAGCAGCCTGGGATCAGCTCCGAGGGACAGGTGGGGTCACCCTTCTCTCTTGCCCAACCCCTGCAGAATGTTGATAAAACAAGGACCCGCGCCCTTGGTGTAGCGACTGCCGTGCAGAAGGGCTCTGTGGCCTCAGATGCAAGTGCTGCCCCCGACCTGCGGGAGCCCAGCAGGGTTGGCTGGGCTGAGGCTGTGTGACTCTCTGCTCCTCCAGACAGGGCTCGGCAAACCCCTTCTGTGCAGTTCACTCCGTAAATGACACATACACACGACTCCCTAACATGGCACAGGATGCTAGCACACCTCATAGATTTTATGTCACTTGAATTATAATCCATGACTATCAGTATTTTGGTGATAAACTCCCCACATGGGGGCACTGAGGGTCTGTTCATCCAGCTTGGCACTGGTCAGGGCTCCCGCACAGGGCACTGCTCTTTTTCCTTGGTTATAAAAGTTCTCAGCCTTTCTCTCTTCTCCTTCCACAACTTTAACAGATGAGTTAGACTTTCTTATGCTTCTATTTTTATTTCTATAGGTTGTACTCTAAATGACTTCTTAGTCCTATCTTCCAGTTCACTAATTATCTCTTCAGTTACGTCTGATCTGCTTTATGTCCTGGCTGTTGTGTTTAATGTTAATCTTGTTTTTCCAGTTGTGTTTTTGTCAAATCTGCTGTTTTACTCATGTTTTTATTTCCTGATATAAATTAAATATAATTATTTTATATCTCACGTCTAAAATCCCAACACCTGAGCAGTTGCAGCCCAACTCTGCTGCCGGCCTCCGCACGCTCACTGCAGCTCTCCTCTGTGTGTCTAGCATTTTATGTTTTACTGTGAGCTGCTTCTTTCCTTGGAAATTTGTGGAAATTACTTTGAAAACTGAGAAAAGGTGAATTCTTCCAAACAGAATCCTCTTACCTGAACACACTTCACATTGATACCAGGACACACAAACTTCCTCCAGATCAAGTTGGCCCTGCTGTCCCCACAGGTGATGGGGTACACGATCTCAGCCTCAAGGTTCTCACCCTCTTCCGCCATCTTCACTTCTCACGGGCACATTGACAGGAAAGGGCAAAGGCAGAAAGTCAGTTACAACCTCTCCAAGCACTTCCTTTACATGGAGAAAATAGCTGCCAATCTGGGAACAAAAATTTAAAACCAGGAAGGCCCAAGAAAGAACTTAAGGTGAGAAGGTAGAGCCGCCAGGCCAAAGAGACCAACTATAGAGCATTAATATAATTTCATTAAACTGTGGTTCAGTTGAAGAGCCACTTAAGGAAATAAAATCAGACTTTATTTGAAACTATTCTAGGGAAATGTAAGGTTTTAAAGATTCTAGGGCCTTTACTCTTGGGCAACAGAAAAATACTACAGGTGTAAAAATACTTAAGAATTTTTGCTACAACTCGCTGAGACTTACGCCAAACAGGTATTGAAACTGAGAAGGAAACAAAGCCCCCAAGCAGAGAGTCCTGCAAAGTCTGGGGCTGACCCACCCTGCTCCTCCCAGCAGCCACAGGCAGTGCGCAGCTGCCCTGCAGGTACAGGACACCCTACCTAGCACGGCTTCCTTGAGCTGCGAGGAGGCTGTGAAGGCAGCAGCGGCTGCGGCAGCTGCACTCTCTGTCTCCATGTGGTCCTCCGTCAGGTCGCCCCTGGCACATGGTAAAAGGAAAGAGAAGATCAGGGTCCCTCAGCACAGTGTCTACAGCAAACAGCATCCCTTAAACACTTTTTGTTGACGCTGCTCTCTATAGAACTTCTGTTACACTTACCTAATTTAGTTCAGAAATGGAGGAAATGAGCCATGCATGGGGGCTTACTCCTGTAATCCTAGCTCTCTGGGAGGCTGAGGCAGGTAGATTGCTTGAGCTCAGGAGTTGGAGACCAGTCTGAGCAAGAGCAAGACCCCATCTCCACCAAAAATAGAAAAATTAGCTGAGCATTGTAGCAAGAGCCTATAGTCACAGCTACTTGGGAGGCTAAGACTAGAGAATCGCTTAAGCCCAAGAGTCTGAGATTACTGTGAGCTGTGACACCATGGCACTCTACCCAGGGTAACAGAGTGAGGCTCTCTCTCAGAAAAAACTACAAACATGGAATCTGGTCTTTGTACATATAACATGAGAGCATTGGAACTGCAAGGAGCGATCAGAGGACATGCTTGCTAAGCCAGAACTAGGCTGGGGCAGAGCACAGAGGCACGGGCAGCAGTGAGTCCTTAGCCACAAGCCAGTGCTAGTTCCGAGGGCACGGAAGCGCTGATAAGCCAGACTCTGGTCACCAGGCAAACCTCACCACAGAGACACTCCACAGAGAAGGGCCTGAGGCCACTAAGGGTTGGACAGATGGTGGCACTGTGGCCTTCCCCCTGGTACAGCTGCCACTCAGCCACCCTCTGCTCCATTGATACACTAGTGTGTTGAGCAGAGATAGCAGGAGTGACCCTCTCAGGACAATACTGAGAGGCCCTCACCACCCTCAAGAGAGAACCCAGGCTCGGCACCTGTAGCTCAAGCGGCTAAGGCAACAGCCATAAACACCAGAGCTGGTAGGTTCGAATCCAGCGCGGGCCTGCCAAACAACAATGACAACTACAACCAAAATATAGCCAGGTGTTGTTGCGGTCGCCTGCATTCCCAGCTACTTGAGAGGCCAAGGCAAGAGAATTGCTTAAACCCAGGAGTTGGAGGTTGCTGTGAGCTATGATGCCACGGCACTCTACCCAGGGCGACAGCTTGAGGCTCTGTCTCAAAAAAAAAAAGAGAACCCGGCTCAGTGCCTGTGGCTCAAGTGGCTAAGGCGCCAGCCACGTACACCTGAGCTGGCGGGTTCGAATCCAGCCTGGGCCTGGATGACAGCTACAACCAAAAAATGGCCGGGCATTGTGGTGGGCACCCATAGTCCCAGCTACTTGGGAGGTGGAGGCAGGAGATTCGCTTGAGCCCAGGAATTGGAGGTTGCTGTAAGCTGTGATGCCACAGCACTCTATCCAGGGTGACAGCTTGAGGCTCTGCCTCAAAAAAAAAAAAAAAAAAAAGAGAACCCAAGAACTGGCGTCCGCACTTCAACAAACTTCATTTGGAAAATGTCCATGTCACTCACAGCAGACCTGTGTGTGGACTGCTGCTGTGCACAGAGCACATGAGCCCATCACCACACGAGCCCATCACCACACAGAGCAGTGGACAGAGGCGGCTTCCAAACTCTCCCCAAATAACCAACCAGGAAAGAAAATCTGCACCCACAAAGCAATTAATTCCCTTACACTCCCTCACATTACAAAAACATGTAAACATTGTAAACAAGACTAAATCCCAACTTCCAACTAGCAGGGTGAGATTTCCTGTAGAAGAGGAGGAGGGAGGATCTTGGGGTCCTGAGAAGACCTGCTTCCATGGCCGCAGGGGCCCTCTCAACAAAGGGGAAGACGCACACAGCCTCTACTGTGCCTGAAAGCCGACCGGGGGCAATCCTTCAGCATCCTGGTGACGCAGTCATTGCCTGGAAGACCCTGACTGCCATGGCTCTTCCATGATGATGGGGCCATCACCTACCCCTATTTGTCCATGGGCCGACCAACAGGCTCCTGGTAGACCCAGGAGGCCTGCGGCTCCAAGCTGGCCGAACACACCCAGGCATATCCTGGAGGGTGAGGGCCTAGTGCAGAGAGCCTCAAGATACTGCAGACCACCCAATGGGGCCCAGGAGCACTGGCCTGAACCAGAATAGCTTAAGAAACAACATGTCTGCCATTTAAGTGAAGATGTTTCGTGATAGTTTGTTATGCAGCAAACTACCACAGAAACAGAGCCAGGAGTGGGTGTGCTGTCACCCACATGGTGTTGCCATGGTTGGAGAGGCAGAGGCTGGGCCGGGGCCAAGGCCAAGCAGAAGCTACAGGAGGTGGGAAGAGCCAATGTGTGGGAGCAGAGGTGGTGAAAAGCCAGGAAACACTCGACTTAGTATGTGGGCCTCGTAAGGGATACATAGGCAGAAGGCAGAAAGCACCCATTGGCTTCTTGGGAGCTGGATAATCATTCTCTTAAACAAAAAATGCACAGGGATTAACAGGGATCAGACTGTTTATATCCCCAGTTCCCAGCTGGCAAGATTGGCACATAAGAAACGGCCTCAGGGTGTAAGACTTTTTCCCAGCCTTGCAGAGCTCTAAGGCCACATCCAGCAAAGGGCCCGCCTCAAAGGCTCGCCAAGGTGGCTTTTCAAAAGGACCCACCAGCTGCCTGCCTGGTCTTGCTATCATCGTGGGAGGTGGGGAGGGAGGCTGCAGTTTTAGTTCAGAGGTCTTTAAATCAGGAGGCGTCACCTCCAAGAAGCCTCAACTCACCGAGACCCAGTGGAGCCTGTGAGGCCATGGCCTTGGGCCAGATGCCACCCCTGGATGAGACCCACAGGGTTCAGGAGGAGGTGAGAGGTAGACAAGTGACCAGGCCAGAAGAAACCGCCTTGATATTTTGTAACTTCCTGCCAAGGGGCAGTCTTGGTTCCACCCCTAACCTGTGCTTGGTCAGGGGCCTACAGGACAAGTGAGAAGATGGACACATCCTTCTACAAATGCTGACAGTGTCAGGTGAAGATGTCCAGGCACCAGGAGGCAGATGAGACCTGAATGACAGAGGTGACACATCACAGCCAAGGCCACCTGCTGCCCCTCCCCACAGGGAGAAAGTCAAAAGCTTCCCCTCAGTGACATCTGAGGTCAGCCTGAGGACTCCACAGTGATGCCAAAGACAGAAGGTTGGGAAGGCCGTCCTAGCCCGACGGCCCAGCCCCTACAGGGCAAATGAGGACTTGGCAGCCCCTCACCCAGAAAGCCCCCCCAGGGATGCCCTTCTTGGCCAGGAGCCATGCCACCACCTCCTCACAGCCCCACCTATGGCCAGCAGAAGAAAACTGGCAGTTTGGGCAATTGTGAGCCCTTCCAAACTAACATTTGAAGTGAATGTCTGGTAGGAAGTTAAGGAAGAAACAGTTTCTTGAGGACGTCAAGAAAACCACTGTTTCTTCAGCTTCACTTCTGAAAACATAGTTCCCAACCATCCTTGCAATTCCACCTAAGCAGAAGAGAAAGCAGCACATATTTCAGCACATGAAGAGCACAGGCCGTGTCCCAGCAGGAAAGGATGAAGTGTCCTCACAGCATCTACAGCTGGATTCGGCCAGTGCAACATTTCTGTTCTTCCTCACTGCTCTCTACTTACAGACACTGAATCCAGTTTTAGAAAAACCACAAGTAGAGAAAACCCTGGGCTCAGCAGCCACACCAGGTCAAACCAGCCTAAGCCCTGCACGGTCCCAGTGACACTGAAGCCCAGTCCTTACCCGTGAGGAGCCAAGTTGGTCGTCACCAGCACTGTCTTCACTCCCTCCACACCACTGCCATCCACTGCAGTGTCTGGGGTGGTCACGACCACCACCTCCTCCATGTGGACGCTCACATCTGGGGTGGCCATGGCGCAGCTGACGAGGCCCGGGACCAGCAGTGTCAGTCCCCAGGGCCCTGGACCTGGATGAGACAAGGTGGGCACAGGGTTACAGAGCATCTGTCCGCAGCCCCCCAGTATCCTCAGAGACTCACCTTGGAGCCCAGCCTGAAACTTTCTGACCAGAAGACACAGCAACAGAAGGGCCACTCCAGGTGCCACTCTAAGGTGGCGTCAGCTCCACCTTCCCAACCTTCCCAAGCTTCCCACTCGACAGGCAGAGCTGCTGCTCCAGGCGGCCTGGAGGCTGCAAGGCAGCACCATAGCACCAGCAGGAGGAAGGGGATCAGTCAGGAATTCCACACGACTCCTCGGAGGGTGAGTAAAAGACATGCTTTGGGTGATAACTACGATGATGTGACAGGTTCATGGACTATAAAGACAGACCACTCACCGGGGAGGTGGGTGCAGGAGACCGAGGGAGAGTATGTGGGGACTGTGTGAACTTTCAGCTCAGTTTTGCTGTGAGCCCACAGCTTGTCTAAAAATTAAAATCTATTGATTTTTTAAAAATTAGGTATGTGTGTTACAATGGACCAAGCAGAGAATATAATGGAAAATGAAAATACAAGCTACAGACTAGAAGAAAACATTTGCAGATCAGATATCCAATGAAAAACTTGCAACAAAGAATAACAGCAAGAAAACAAAACACCCAAATTTTAAAATGGACAAAAGAATGGAGCAGATATTTCACCAAAGAGGACACATAAGATGCTCAGCACCACTGGCCCTCGGAAGGGGCTGCCTGAGCCCCCTACACACTAACACACACCCATCAGTAAGAAGCATGGCGCTGGCAGGTGCCAGGAGGAGGCAAAGCAACTGGGATTCTCACTCACTGCTGGTCAGGACACAAAGTGGCACAACTGTGCATGGGCAGCTTCTTGGGAAGTCAAACATTCACAGCACACCACCCAGCAAACCCCCTCCTAAACATCTACCACAGAGGAATAAAAACTGGGATCTACTGGAAAGCTTGTACACAAATTGTTACAGTGGCTTTATTCATAATTGTCAAAACCTGGAAATATCCCAGGATGCTATCCCTGGAGGGTGGCCAGGCTTGGCACCTATGGCTCAAGTGGCTAAGGTACCACCTACATACACCTGAGCTGGCGGGTTCGAATCCAGCCCTGGTCTGCCAAACAATAATGACAGCTACAACCAAAAAGTAGCCGGGGGCGTTGTGGCGAGCGCCTGTAGTTTCAGCTACTTGGGAGGTGGAGACAAGAGAATTGCTTGAGCCCAGGAGTTGCTGTGAGCTGTGATGCCAGGGCGCTCTATCCAGGGTGACAGCTTGAGGCTCTGTCTCAAAAACAAAACAAAACAAAAACAGGAGGGTGGCCAAACAAGATGTGGTGGTCCCTACACCGACCATACTCAGCAAGCAGTAAATTGCCGACATATCAGAATTATGCTAAGTGAGAAAAGCCAATCCCACATGCTATTTTCCAAAGACAAAACTGTAGTGACAGAAGACACAGCAGTAGGGTAGGGAAGAAGACATGACCACAAAAGGAGCAGGGAGACCTTTGGGGACAGAACTATTCTGTGTCCTGATTGCAGGGCAGTCACACTAATCTACAATTGCTAAAATTCATAGAGCTGTACGCTTAAAAAAAAAAGTGTGTTTTGCCATTTGTAAATCTTTTAAAATATCAAATAGCCAATCTGCTGTGGTGGCTTAGACCGTAATCCCAGCACTCTGGGAGGCCGAGGCAGGTAGATCTCTTGAGCTCAGGAGTTTGAGACCAGCCTGAACAAGAGTGATACCCCATCTCTACTAAAAATAGAAAAACTAGCCAGGCATTGTGCAGGCGCCTATAGTCCCAGCTGCTCAGGAGGCTGAAGCAAGGGGATTGCTTGAGCCTAAGAGTTTTGGGGTTGCTGTGAGCTATGACACCATGGCACTCTAGCCTGGGTGACAGAGTGAGATTCTTACTAAAAAAAAAGAAAACAACCGGGCAGTGCCTGTGGCTCATCGAGTAGGGCGCTGGCCCCATATACCAAAGGTGGCGGGTTCAAATCTGGCCTTGGCCAAATTGCAAAAACAGAAAAATAGCCAGGTGTCATGGCGGGCACCTATAATCCCAGCTACTCGGGAGGCTGAGGCAAGGTAATCGCCTTAGCCCAGGAGTTGGAGGTTGCTGCGAGCTGTGTGACACCACGGCACTCTACCAAGGGCGAAAAAGTGAGACTCTGTGTCTACAAAACAAAACAAAACACTGCATTTGCACACGTGGCCCACTGATCTTCAACACAGGTACCACAACCACTCAAAAGTTGGGCCAGGCACGGTGGCTCATGCCTATAATCTCAACACTTTGGAAGCCAAGATGGGAGGATTCCATGAGGCCAACAGTTCAAGGCCAGCCTGGGCAACACAGTGAGACTCCAGGCTTGGTGGCAAGCACCTGTAGACCCAGCTATTCAGGAAGCTAAGGCAGGAAAATAGCATAAGCCCAGGAGTTCAAGGCTACAGTGAACTGTGATTGCATAATTACATTCCAGAGAAAGACCTTGTCTCAAAAAAAAAAAAAAAGATAAAATATATACATATGATGCTAGACAACTAGACATCCACATACAAAAGAATAAAGTGGAGCTCTTATATCACATACAAAAATTAATTCAAAATGAATCAAAAATGGCAACCTCAAAGCTAAAACTACAAAATGCTTAAAAGGACAACAAGAAAATCATGAGTTGAATTTGGCGGTGATTTCTGGGATAATACCAAAAGCACAGGCAATAAAAGAAAAATCAGGGCAGCGCCTGTGGCTCAGTCAGTAAGGCGCCAGTCCCATATACCAGGGGTGGCAGGTTCAAACCCCGCCCTGGCCAAACTGCAACAAAAAAATAGCAGGGCGTTATGGCGGGTGCCTATGGTCCCAGCTACTCAGGAGGCTAAGGCAAAAGAATTGCCTAAGCCGAGGAGTTGGAAGTTGCTGTGAGCTGTGTGACGCCACGGCACTCTACTGAGGGCGATAAAGTGAGACTCTGTCTCTACAAAAAAAAAAAAAAGAAAGAAAAGAAAAGAAAAATCAGATAATCTGGTCTTCAAAATTTAAAACGGTTGTGCATCAAAGGACACTATTGAGAGTGAAAACAATCCAGAGAATAGAAAAGAATATTTACAAATCATATATCTTGTCAGAGATTAATTTCAGCATATATAAAGAACCCCCCTTAGGGTGGCACCTGTGGCTCAAAGGAGTAAGGGGTCGGCCCCATATGCCCAAGGTGGCAGGTTCAAACCCAGCCCAGCCAAAAGCAGCAAAAAAAAAAAAAAAAAAAAGAACACCCCTCAGCCGGCAATTGTAGCTCAGCGGGTAGGACGCCAGCCCTATATACCAAGGGTAGCAGGTTTGAACCCAGCCCCGGGCCAAACTGCAACAAAAAAATACGTTGGCTCAGCACCTGTGGCTCAACAGGCTAAGGCGCCAGCCACGTACAACTGAGCTGGCGGGTTCGAATCCAGCCCGGGCCCGCCAAACAACAATGACGGCTGCAACCAAAAAACGGCCAGGCATTGTGGCGGGCGCCTGTAGTCCCAGCTACTCAGGAGGCTGAGGCAAGAGAATCGCCTAAGCCCAAGAGTTGGAGGTTGCTGTGAGCTGTGTGACAGACACCACGGCACTCTACTGAGGGTGAGGGAGGCGGAGACAGGAGACTTGCCTGAGCCCAAGAATTGGAGGTTGCTGTGAGCTGTGATGCCACAGCACTCTACCCAGGGTGACAGCTTGAGGCTCTGTCACAAAAAAAAAAAAAAAGAACCTCTAACATAACAAAAAAAAAATTTTAAACATGGGCTAAAGGGTGGCACCTCTGGCTCAGTGGGTAGGGCTCCGGCCCCATATACCAAGGGCAGCGGGTTCAAACCCAGCTCCAGCCAAACTGCAACACCAAAAAAACTGCCAGGCATTGTGGTGGGCACCTGTAGTCCCAGCTACTCAGGAGGCTGAGGCAAGAGAATCGCCTAAGCCCAAGAGTTGGAGGTTGCTGTGAGCTGTGTGACAGACACCACGACACTCTACCGAGGGTGATGAAGTGATGAAACTCTGTCTCTACCAAAAAAAAAAAAAAAAAAAAAAAATGGGCAAAGGACTTACAAAAGACGTTTCTTCAAAGAATATACACAGACAGCCAATAAATACACGAAAAGGTACTCACCATCACTAGCCCTTAAGGAAATGCAAATTATAACCATAATGAGATACCATCTCTACACCCACTGGGGTGTGAAAATAACAAGTTTGTTGAAGATGTAGAGAAACTGGACCCTATATACACTGCTTAGCAGTTCCTCAAAATGTTAAATTTGGAATTGCTATGGGATCCAACAATTTTACTTCTAGGTATGAACCCAAAATAATTGAAAGCAGGGACTAAAACAGACACTTGTATATAATGTCTGTAACAGCCCTGTCCGTAAAAGCCAATTAGTAGAAACACTCACAAGTCATCAGCATCAGGCAGATATGAGAATACAGTACATACATGTAGCAGAGTTACTCACATACATGTGGCAGTTTCTCAGCCTCAGAAAGGATAAAATCCTGATACCTGCTATGATGTAGATGAATCCTGAAAACATGCTAAATGAGAGAAACCAGACACAAAAAGGACAAACACGGCAGGATTCCACTTACACAAATTACACAGAATACTCAGATTCATAGAGAAAGTAGAGCAGAGGTTACATACGGGCTGGGGGAGGAAGAAGGGCAGTTATTTTTTAACGAGTATAGAGTTTCTGTTTGGGCTGATGAGAATGTTCTAGAAATGCAGAGTAGCAACAATTACACAACTCTGTGAATACTTAACACTACTGAACTGTACATTTGTAATAATTGTATATAGGCTCAGCACCTGTGGCTCAACGGGCTAAGGCGCCAGCACGTACACCTAAGCTGGCGGGTTCAAATCCAGCCCAGGCCCGCCAAACAACGACAGCTGCAACCAAAAAATGGCCTGGCGTTGTGGCAGGCACCCGTAGTCCCAGCTACTTGGGAGGCGGAGGCAGGAGACTTGCTTGAGCCCAGGAATTGGAGGTTGCTGTGAGCTGTGATGCCACAACACTCTACTCAGGGTGAAAACTTTAGGCTCTGTCTCAAGAAAATAAAAAATAAAAATAATTATACATAATTATTAATATACTTAATAACAGATGAAATGGGCTGGGCACGGTGGCTCACGCCTATAATCCTAGCACTCTGGGAAACCAAGGAGGTGGACTGCCTGAGCTCACAAGTTCAAGACCAGCCTGAGCAAGAATGAGACCCTGTCTCTACTAAAAATGAAAAAACTAAGGCAAGAGGATAGCCTGAGCCCAAGAGTTTGAGGTTGCTGTGAGCTATGACGCCACAGCGCTCTACCCAGGCAACAAAGTGAGACTCTCAAAAAAAATAAAAATAGATAAAAATAGAAGAATGACCTGGGTATAGTAGTGGCACTTATAGTCCCAGCTACTCGGGAGGCTGAGGCAGAAGGATCCATAAGCCCAGGAGTTTGAGGCTGCTGTGAGCCATGATGCTATGGCACTCTAGCCTGGGTAACAGAATGAGACTCTGTCTCCAAAAAAAAAAAAAAAAGGTTAAAATCATAAATTTTATGTGATGGATATTTTGCCATACACCAAAAAAATTTCAATGGTATTACAACAGAATAACCTATTAGAACCAAGATATAGGCTCAAAAGTAGAGAATACAAAAACTTGCTAGATGGTACCCTTAGCTCAGTTGGCAGGGCGCTGACCAAACAAAGGCTGGCAGGTTTGAACCCGGCCTGGGCCTGGTAAACGATGACAACTGCAACCAAAAAAAAAAAAAAAAAGCTGGGTGTTGTGGCAGGTGCCTGTAGTCCCAGCTACTTGGGAGGCTGAGGCAAGAGAATTGCTTAAGCCCAGGAGTTTGAGGTTGCTATGAGCTGTGACACCATGGCATTCTACCCAGGGAGACAGTTTGAGACTCTGTATAAAAAAAACTTGCTAAAAAAATAAGAAAGAAAGAAAGAAAAATTAGCCCGGTGTTGTCGGGAGCACCTGTAGTCCTGGCAACTTGGGCGGCTGAAGCAGGAGGATCGCTTCAGCCCAGGAGTTGGAGGCTGCCATGAGCTGTGATCACATCACTGCACTCCAGCCTGGATGACAGAGCAAGATCTAATCTCTCTAAAAAGAAAAAGACAAGAAAAAATTTCACAATTTCTTTTTTTATCACCTGCCCCTAGGAAGTACTGAACTATAAGTACGCCTAGGGACAGAAGCCAGCCCCTCCCCTCAATGAGTGAGCTGGTTCTCTGCTCAGGAAGGAAGACACCACACCCCAGTCAGACCTGCAAGGAGACCTTCAAGGCCAGAACTAACCAGCTCAAACTGAACAATCAAACCACAAAACGTGCCTTCAGGGGCTCCAGGCTGTGGCTAGCCCTCTCCACCTCAACCACCTTGCACAGGCAGACTCTGAGCCTCGTCAATACAGATGCCCTTTGTCTTTGCACACAGTAGGGCACCCCTTGCTTCCTACCTAGGAATGGGTACCCAGACAGCTCCAAGGACAAAAGAACAAACTGCGTCTTCCAGGCCCACCAATCGCAACAGCAAGTCTCTGAAGGAGACCCTGACCCAGAGATGCAAGTATCCAAGAAATGTGAGTGATGTGAACAGGCAATGGTGGTAAACACCCTCAAAGAAAACATTCATTCTCCAAGAGAAAGTAGCAAAAAAGAAGTCATGCTGCAGAAAGGATGGGAGAACTGGCCAGCCTGGTTTGGGGGGACAGTGAGCACTGTCTGCCCCTGAAAGGGAAGGCAAGCCCCTGCCTGCCCTGTGGGCCCTGGGTGAGGTGAGGTAAGAAGGAAGTCTTCAGAGCCAGAACATTCAACTGGGGAAAGACATTAATTTCATATAGACATTAACTTTACATGCTCAACCCTAAAACTGCAGGTAGAACATATCTAAACACAGTAACTAATGATTAGATCGTAGGGACAAGAAATATTCCTCCATTCCTGCTTTGGGAGGGTGTAGAAAATAAGTGATGGAAGAAAAAAGCATTTTTAAAAATTAGGGGTAATTATTTTAGAAATAGAGAATATCCTAGACGATAATAAGCCACTTACTGTGGCTCCAGTTTAAACCTGGCATCCACCTCACAGAACAGGTTGCTTGTGCGGGATCTGGGAGCTCACATGCCCACCTGCAGCTGCCTGAACGCATAACTTTGGTGTTCTAGATTTACACTTTGAAACAAAGAGCTCCAAATGGACACGAATAAAGATCATTTCAGAATGTCACTTAGGAGATTCATCTGCTGCTGTCTCACCGGGAGGGTGAACACACTGAGGGCAATTAAAGCGGCTGCAACTGAAAGCTGCCGTCAGCCGTCCCCACCCAGACTCAAGACTCTGCAGGCCTCCAATGCCAACTGTACTAAATATTGAAAATAACACACACAGGGCGGCACCTGTGGCTCAAAGGAGTAGGGTGCCAGCCCCATATACTGGAGGTGGCAGGTTCAAACCCAGCCGCGGCCAAAAACTGCAAAAAAAAAAAAGAAAAAAGAAAATAACACACACAAAAGCTACTGCACAGAAAACAGTTCAAGTCCTGGATTCAATGATATTTGGAAAGAACAAGCACTGCAGAGCCACTGGCTCCCTGCAGAGGGGAGCCTCTTCTGCTCATATGGGGCTAAACGCTGGGATCTTTACTCATGCGAATCAAGCCCCAAATTAACTTTGAGATTTACTACATATGAAGGAAAAAATTTTTTTTGAGAAAAGATCTCAAAAATTGACTCTTGCTGAGTAAAAGATTTAAATTTAAAACACAAAACAATATAAATTCTATTAGAAAACATGGGGAAAACGCTGGACAAAATTTGCCTGGGAAAAGATTTTTATGATGAAAGCCCCCCACCCCCTTCACAAGTGCAGCAACACCAAAAATAAATAAACCAGACATGATCAAGCTAAAAACCTTCTGCACAGCTAAGGGTACCAAACAGACAGCCTTCAGAATGGCAGAAGATAGCTGCATGCTATGAATCTGACAAAGGGCTGATAACTGGAATCTACGGAGAATGTAATCAACAGGAGCAAACACCCCAGATTTATAAGTGGGGGAGAAACATGAACAGAAACTTCTCTAAAGATGATGAATGTCCAACAAACACATGAAAAAATGCTCATCATCCCTAATCATCAGAGAAATGCAAATCAAATCCACACTGAGATATCACCTAACCCCAGCGAGAATAGCCCACATCACAAAATCCCAAATCTGCAAATGCTGGTGTGGATATAGAGAGAAGGGAACGCTTTGCACTGCTGGTGGGATTGCAAACTAGTACAACGTCTATGGAAAGAAGTGTGGAGCCTCAAATTCCTGGGCTCAAGCAATCCTCCTGCCTCCGCCTCCCAAGTTGCTGGGACTACGGGCCCACACAACCATGCCCCGATAATCTTTTATTTTTTGTAGAGTCAAGGTCTTGCTAAGTTACCTAGGCTGGTCTTGAATTCATCCTGGGCTCCCAAACCGCTGAGATTATAAGCATGAGCCACCAAGCCAAGCTAAAAAATATTTTTAAATATTATTCTTAGGGCAGCGCCTGTGGCTCAAAGGAGTAGGGCACCGGCCCTACATACCAGAGGTGGTGGGTTCAAACCCAGCCCTAGCCAAAAACTGAAAAAAAAAAAAAAAGATATTATTCTTAGGCACAAACATACAATAATAAGATGACAATATTAGTGTGAAGCCAGGTGTGGGAGTACACACCTGTAGTCCCAGCCACTTGGGAGTCTGAGGCAGGAGGATCACTTGATCCCCGAGTCAGTCGGGATACCACATTCCAAGAACTGGCTTTCCATTTCTTCTGGACAAATGAAAATGATTTTCCTTTGATAAATACACCACTGCAGAGGACACAAACTACTGGCCCACAAACACAATTTCTTTGATCCTCAAAGTGTTTCATAAATTTTTGATTAGTTCGAAACCCCCAAATTGCCAGCTTTTCTTGAAAAATGTCATGAGAGATGAGCCATGGATGTGGTGCTACCTTTGCACCAGTCCTCTGGAAGCAACTGTGCCCTCTGCATCACACCCATGCACTCAAGTGTGCAGCCCCAGTTCACATGAGCTTGTCTCTTGGCTTTGAACATAATCTGAACACCTCCCTCACCAGTTCAGGCATAAAATGGGTCCTTCTAACACCTAGGCTGGAAAGTGGTTCCATGAGTGTTCTAAATTCATAGGCCCACCTATATGTTGCACATATACATCTGTATACAAACTCCTTCACCTTCCAGTATTCCAGTATGTCTTCTTGAAAAGTTTTAAGATGCTGCCAACTATGGAGTAACAATTTCTACAAGTGCTGTTTGTTTGTTTGTTTTGAGACAGGGTGTTGATGTGTTGCCCAGGCTACAGGTCAGTGGTTATTCACAGGTGCAAGTGCAGCACTGTAGCCTCCAACTCCAGATCCTCCTGCCTCAGCTTCCCCAATAGCTGGAACTACAGGAGTACCCCATTGTGCCCAGCTAAAGAAACAATTTCTGAATCAGTAGTCTACTTAATTTATCTTGTTATATTTGGGCTTTATTTAATCCATTTGGTTTTACTTTCTGTGAGGTAAAGTTAGTGAAGAAAGTTTTGGTTCAACAGGCAAGTTGGTCAGCTAAATGAATTACAAGGTTAAACAAATATGTAACAAGTCATAATAAGGACGGGCCCATATTGCTACTGGTTCCTAATGGATCCTCATTAACACAACTCCTACCAACTGGTCCATACCAATTCAGTTCCTATGAATGGGTTCACTTTGACATGGCTCCCACCAGCAAGTCTACATACTGATCCTGGTTCCTACCAGCAGGTCTATATACTGATACTGTTTCTCATCAGTGGGTCTATATACACCGACACTGGTTCCCACCAGCAGGTCTATACTGAGTCTGATTCCCACCAGTGGGTTTATACACTGGCACTGGTTCCCACCAGCAGGTCTCTACAATGATCCTGATTCCCACTAGTGGGTGTATATACTGATCCTGGCTCTCCCCAACTGGTCTACACACTAACCCTGGCTCCCACCAGTCGGTCTATACACTGATCCTAGCTCCCACCAGGCGGTCTACACCGATCCTGGCTCCCACGGCCGCTCTACACACGGGTCCTGGTTCCCACCAGCTGCTCTACACAGACGCGGTCCCCTCAAGAAGCTGCCTTAACCCCAACCCCGCCGAGACACCGCCAAACGCCCGCCCGCGACGCAAGATGGAGGCAGGAAGCGCCGCCGCCCGCGCCGCCCGCCGCCCGCCTGACGCCGCCGTCGCGCCTGACGCCGCCGCCGCCCTCGCGCGCCCGCCGCCCCTCCCCCGACCCTCCCCTCCCCCCGCCGTAACGTCCTGACGCTCCGCAGGGACCCCTGACTGGACGGCGGCGCGTGAGCGGAGCGAGAGGCCTCGCCGCGGGGGGGCCGCGGGCGCGCCGGCGCCGCTTACCTGGGTCCGACCGGGCCTGCTCAGGCGTCCGGCGGGGACGGCGGCGGGGGCGGCGGCGGTGGCGGGCGGCGGCGGCGGCCGCGGGCTTCGCTCCTTGTTGGGGATTCGGCGGCGGCGGCGGCGGCGGCGGCGGCGGCGCGGGCGCGCGCTTCCTAGTGACGCAGTCAGCCGGGGCGCGCACGCACGGGGTCCAGAGAGTCGGAGACTTATTTGGTGCTTCGCGAAGAGGCGTGAAGCGCCATGAAATAAAGCTCGACGGACCCCGGCGCGCGTGCGCAGGCGGACGTTGGGTCCTAGTGCCGCCGGCAGGTGCGGGCCGCTGGTTGCACGGGCCCTGACTCGCGCGTGCGCGGGCGGTCCGTGGGGACGGAGGCTGAGCGCCGTGGGACCGGGGTGGCTAAAAGGGTAGCACCCACGGGCCTCCAGGTGTGCGCACCTGCGACTGGCCCCAGGGCCCAGATGCTGCTCCTGGACAGGGGCGTGCGGCCTGGACTCGCCCTCCGAGCTGCCGCCGTGAGAGACGGCGTTAAGGATGAAGAGACACGGCGCGAAAAGGTGGGAAGTAACAGAGTCAGCTGCAATCGGCTTGTGATTTCACGCGTGGGGAGCGAAGAGCCCAGGAAGAGAAAAGCCTGGGAGGGCGCGCTCGGAAGTAGTAGCTCGGTTTACTTCCTCATGACAGTCTGTAGTTCACATGTTACAGTTCACGGGTTTTTTTTAAATAAAGTTTCAGAAAGAGCTTTGAGCATCACGTTACTTATGAATGTGCGCGGTTATGTGGCCACTGACCTCGTGTAGTGATTTAAACCACAAAAGTTACAGTTCAGTTCCTCGGTTATCTCAGAGCCGTGAAAATCACACAGATGTTGTTTTAGGAATGCTCTGAAGATTGCTCCAATTGTTTTAAATTGTGAACAAAGGGCTGCACTATAAAGTCCTTGGATTTCGCAGAATATAGGAGGCATCACTCGGCAAACAGCTGGGGACACCCAGTCCTTGCTGCTTGGTGAAAGAGGACAGTGTGCGGCCCCACGTGACGGTGGCCACTCCTGACCTCCCTGTCTGAGCCTGGAACCCTCCTGTGGGGGGGGGGTTCCACCTGCCGGCAGGGCATCTGAAACTGTGCTCAGGACAGGGCAACTTGGTGATCTGTCATCGTTGCTTTTGCCATCAGCAGCTGCAGACAACTCAAAGCTGAGGTGCCTGAAATCAGAAAGTGGGAAACAAGTGCTTGTGTCGGAACCGAGGCTGTCCTGGAGGATGTGGGTAAGTTCTGGATCGCAAGCATCAAAAGTTAACATGTCCCAGCCCACTGGGAGTTGCTGCTTTGTTTACTCCAAAGCCTGAAATTGATCCTGAGTCTGCAGAGAAGGGAGGAAATCTCCAGGGCTATTGTTTGTGGGTGGAGCCTTCCTGATGGGATTAGAATTTTATGGGGATCCCAGAGAGCCTCACCCTTTGTCCCTTGGGAGGACACAAAAAAGCAGCCTCTTGAACCAGAAGAGGCCCTCACGAGTTGCTAAACCTTCTGGCACCTTGATCTTGGACTTCCAGCCTCCAGAACATTAAGCAATGGATTTCTGTTGTTTGTGAGCACCTAGTTTATGGTGTTTTTGTTACAACAGCTCAGCCAGTTTTTAATGAACACATAGAAAATAGAGAAGTCATCAGAGAAGGATGGAGTGGAGCCTTGACCCATCCTGCAGATTCCCATTGTCCAGAACTTGAACATGACACAGTGCTGGCTCATAACCCAGAGTAAATTATATACTGGCATAAAAAATACATAGACACACAAGTTGGGGAGGCAAGACTGCTGTTCTTTACAGTGAAGTTCAGTCAATAAATATGGAAAGAAATAGAAAAAAAATTGTTACAGGCAAAATCCACTGTTAGGTGCTAAAATTAGTATGACAGTATGAGGTAAAACAAGATTTTCATGGTCTCAAAACATCTCCAGGATAATGTATCTTATTTCTACTGCTGTCATAACAAATTACCTCAAAACTTCGTGGTTTAAAAACAAATTTATTTTCTTATTGTTTAGGGGCAATTCCTTCTGGAGCATCTGGGAGAATATGACCTTCTAAGTTTCCAGAGGCACCTGCACCTGATGGCTCGGCCCATCCTCTACTTCAAAGCCAGGAATGAAGGTCAAGGCCACCCCATCCACTTTTTTTTTTTTTTTGAGACAGAGTATCACTTTGTTGCCCTGGGTGGGGTGCCATGGTGCCATGGCATCATAGCTCAGAACAACCTCAAACTCTTGAGCTAAAGTGATCCTCCAGCCTCAGCCTCTCAAGTGCCTAGAACTACAGGTGCCCACCACAATGCCCAGCTATATTTTTTATTTTATTTTATTTTTTGAGACAGAGTCTCACTTTGTCACCCTGGGTAGAGTGCCATATTGTCACAACTCACAGCAACTTCCAACTCTTGTGCTGAAGCGATTCTCTTGCCGTAGCCTCCCAAGTAGCTAGGACTACAGTCACCCACTAGCTATTTTTTTTTTTTTTTTTTTTGCAGTTTTTTTGGCTGGGGCTAGGTTTGAACCCACCACCTCTGGCATATGGGGCCAGCGCCCTACTCACTGAGCCACAGGCGCAGTCCCCCACTGGCTATTTTTAGAGATGAGGTCTTGCTCTGGCTCAGGCTGGTCTCAAACTTCTGCGCTCAGGCAATCCACCCTCCTCGGCCTCCAAGAGTGCTAGGATTACAGGCTTGAGCCACCTCGCCCAGCCTTAGCTATATTTTTATTTTACTTTATTTTTTTTTCTGAGACAGAATCCCACTATGTTGCCCTGGGTAGAGTGTCATGGCATCACATCTCACAGCAATCTCAAACTCTTGGGTTTAAGTGATTCTCTTGCTTCAGCCTCCCTATTAACTAGAACTACAGGTGCCCATCAAAACACTCAGATATTTTTTTGTTGCAGTTGTCATTTAGCAGGCCTGGGTTAGGTTCTAACCCACCAGCCTTGGTGTATGTGGCTGGCACCCTAACCACTGAGCTATGGGCACCAAGCCAACCTGGCTCTATATTTTCTCTCTCTCTCTCTCTCTCTCTCTCTATATATGTATGTATTTTTTTATTTTTTTTGAGGCAGTCTCACTTTGTCACCTTCAGTAGAGTGCCGTGGCATAATAGCTCACAGCAACCTCAAACTCCTGGGCTTAAGCGATTCTCTTGCCTCAGCCTCCCAAGTAGCTGGGACACAGATGCCCCCACAACGCCTGACTTTTTTTTTTTGAGACAGAGCCTCAAGCTGTCACCCTGGATAGAATGCTGTGGCATCACAGCTCACAGCAACCTCCAATTCCTGGGCTCAAGCGATTCTCCTGCCTCTGCCTTCCACGTAGCTGGGACTACAGGTGCCCGCCACAACACCCACCTATTTTTTGGTTGCAACCGTCATTGTTTGGTGGGCCGGGCTGGATTCAAACCCACCAGCTCAGGTGTAGGTGGCTGGCGCCTTAGCCCGTTGAGCCACCAGCGCCGAGCCGCCTGACTATTTTTTGTTGCAGTTTGGCCGGGGCCAGGCTCAAACTCGCCACCCTGTTATATGGGGCCGGTGCCCTACCCACTGAGCCACAGGCACCACCCACCCCTGGCTATTTTTAGAGACAGTGTCTCACTCTGGCTCAGCCTGGTCTCCAACCTGTGAGCTCAGGCAATCCATCTGCCTTGGCCTCCCAAGTGCTGGGATTACAGGTGTGAGCCACCATGCCTGGCCTAACCTGACTATATTTTTAATAGAGATGGGGTTCTTGCTATCTGCCTGCCTTGCCTCCCAAAGTGCTAGGATTACAGGTGTGAACCACCACACCTGGGGCTCCCTCATGCTTTTTTTTTTTTTTTTTTTGAGACAGAGTCTCACTATGTCGCCCTCAGTAGAGAGCCGTGGTGTCACAGCTCACAGCAACCTCAAACTCTTAGGCTTAAGCGATTCTCTTGCTTCAGCCTCCCAAGTAGCTGGGACTTTTTTTTTTGGTTGTAGTTGACATTGTTGTTTGGCAGGCCTGGGCCAAGTTCGAACCCGCTAGCTCTGGTGTGCGTGGCTGGCGCACTATCTGCTGAGCTACAGGCACTGTGCCTCCCTCATCCATTTTTAAGGATCACACGTTGCTGGGCGAGTTGGATAAGCAAAGGCTGTCCCTCCATGTTAAAGTTGGCTGATGACAGGCTTCCTCCCAGCTATAGTTTTAGTTCCCTTTCCCTTTGCCATGTAACCAGACACATTCACAGATGCCATGGATTACATGGACACTTAGGGGAGGGGAGCTATTCTGCTGCCCCGATATTTATTAATACTAACTACAAAGGGAAAGATAGTAGTTTAAAAGTGTAGAAACTTGGTCAACATCACCAATAATAGGACGTGTTGACATCAGGAACCTTGTGAGGTAATTCACCAAGAAGGACAAACATCATTTTCTATACTCCTGCTGAGAAAGCACAAGCTCAGTCCAGCCTTGAGAAAACATTAGACAGACCCAGCTGGGGACATTTGGCAAAAGTAAAAGGTCATGAAGAACAAGCCAGGTGTGGTGGCTCCCCCTGTATTCCCAGTTACTCAGGAGGCTGAAGCAAGAGGATCGCTTGAGGTTAGGAGTTTGACAACAGCCTGACGTATGAAGGAGATGTGACAACCAAATGGGATGTGAGATTTTGAGATACTGGACACTTTAGTAGCAAACTAGTAAAATTTGCATAAGGCCTTTGGTTTAGTTAATAATAGTGTATTGATATTAATTTTCCAGTTTCAGGCTTGGCGCCTGTGGCTCAACGGGCTAAGGCACCAGCCACGTACACCTGAGCTGGCGGGTTCGAATCTAGCCCAGGCCTGCCAAACAACAATGACGGCTGCAACCAAAAAATGGCCTGGCATTGTGGTGGGCACCTGTAGTCCCAGGTACTTGGGAGGCGGAGGCAAGAGACTCGCTAGAGCCCAGAAATTGGAGGTTGCTGTGAGCTGTGATGCCATGGCACTCTACCCAGGGTGACAGCTTGAGGCTCTGTCTCAAAAAAAAAAAAAAAAAAATTTCCATTTTCAATAATTGTACTGTGGTTATGTAAGATGTCAACATTAGGGGAGGCTGGGTAGAGAACATATGGAAACTGTACTATTAATATTTTTGCAACTTTTCTATACATCTAAAATTGGTTCAGGGCTGGGTGTGCTGGCTCACACCTTTAATCCTAACCCTGGGAGGTGAAAGTGGGAGGATTGTTTCAGCTCAGGAGTTCAAGACCAGCCTGAGCAGCTTAGAAAGACCCTGTTGCTACTAAAAATAGAAAAACTAGCCGAGCATTACACTGGGCACCTGTAGTCCCAGCTACTCAGGAGACTGAGGCAAGAGGATCACTTGAGCCCAAGAGTTTGAGGTTGCTGTGAGCTAGGCCGAAGCCCCCCAAGCAGAGATGTGGAGTGTGCAGAGAGTCTCCCTCATGGCAGTGAGGGATAGTGCAGACTGGGTAGTCACTGTCTGTCTGCAACTTGTATCAAGACAGTCCCAAACTGCACCACTGGCCCAGAATTTAGGCATCTAACATCACCTTGGATGTTTTTGGCTGCCATGAGGGAGACATAAAGACCTCAGTTCTCAAGATTTGCAAAGGACATGGGTAAACTGGAGGCTTGAACTGAGTTTAACGTCTTCATTCCTGATTCCTCTTTCTCCAGGGCTTTCCCCAAACCCAAATGCCAACTTCTTAGTGAGGCCCTTCCAGGCTGCTGGGTCTAATCCTTCACTCTCTGCACACTCCACATCTCTGCTTGGGCCTGTGTTTCTCCCTGACAGTCCCAGCTGACACTTCTCAGCCAGCTCTGTAGTGCCTGAAACCTTAGTGTCCCAGGTGTGCATTAAATATACAAGTTTTAGTTTTTTATTTTGACCAATTTTATTTATTTATTGAGACATTCTCACTCTATTTCTAGAGGTCTACAGGTCACACTGTACTAGAACTTTAGTCCTCCCTTATTGGACATTTGTTTCAATTCTTTGCTCTTACCAAGACATCACATCTCAACACAAACAGGTATGTTGATGGCTCTCACCACCAGCCTCTGTCCGTGAGCTTCCCTGTGACTTGGGCACAGCCAGCTCCAGCTGCAGCAACCTGACTCATGGTGTCCACTGGGCAGCTCAGAGGTGACTTGGTCAGAAGTGAGTAGGTGACCCAGTCCTGGCCATCTCATGAGGGTGGTGTCCCAGCACAGTGCAGAGAGGAGCTGAGATGGATGTGGACACAGTGCTGCTTCCACAGGCCCCTCTGCCTGACCCCACCCCACTGCAGGAGACATTTCTTGTGCTCAAGCCTATTTGAATCGGAAGTGCAGTTTGGCCGGGGTCGGGTTTGAACCCGCCACCCTCGTTATATGGGGCCGGCGCCCCACTCACTGAGCCGGAGGTGCAGCCCCTCAGAATCTATTTTTACTTGAAAGAAAGACCAATTTATGACTTAAGAACTTAGTCAGCTCAGCGCCTATAGCTCAGCTGCTACGGCTCCAGCCACATACACTGGAGCTGGCGGGTTCAAACCCACCCCGGGCCTGCCAAACAACGACAACTACAAACAAAAAATAGCCGTCTCAGCTACTTGGGAGGCTGAGGCAAGAGAATAACTGTGAGGTTGCTGTGAGCTGTGATTTTACAGCACTCTACTGAGGGCGACATAGTGAGACTCTGTGAGCCGGCAGACTGTGGTGATTGGCAACACAAAGGGAGGAAGCCAGGGGACCGCAGGGCACTGCTCACAAGGAGCCATGTCAGACTGTCTAGTTTTTATGTTGTTAACTTTAGACATCTAGAAATAGAAAATATAATCAATTTAAGAAACGAAAATGTGCAGGTGGCGCCTGTGGCTCAGTGAGTAGGGCGCTGACCCCATATACTGAGGTTGGCAGGTTCAATCCAGCCCCAAGCCAAGCTGCAACAAAAATAGCTAGGCACAGGGCGGCGCCTGTGGCTCAGCGAGTAGGGTACTGACCCCATATACCGAGGGCTGCGGGTTCAAACCCGGCCCCAGCCGAACTGCATCAAAAATTAGCGGGGTGCTGTGGCAGGCGCCTGTAGTCCCAGTTAACTCAGGAGACTGAAGCAAGAGAATCGCCTAAGCCCAAGACTGGAGGTTGCTGTGAGCTGTGACTCCACAGCACTCCACGGAGTGCGATAGAGTGAGACTCTATCTCCACAATAAATAAATAAATAAATAGCTAGGCATTGTGGCAGGCGCCTGTGGTCCCAGCTACTCAGGAGGCTGAGGCAAGAGAATCGCCTAAGCCCAAAACTGGAGGTTACTGTGAGCTGTGATGCCACAGCTCTCTACCGAGGGCAACAAAGTGAGACTCAGTCTCTTAGAAAAAAAAATTCGAAAATGTGATGCAAGTAAGAACAATTATTAACAAAACAATTTGAAATCCAGAGGTGAAAAATGTTCCCATTCCTGAAGGTACTTGCTGACCAGGTCCACTCCACAGATGCTGTGAGGTAAAGACACTGAGGCTGGGTTGCACCAGGAGAAAGTCTTCACTGCAACTTGCCACACTTAACACCCAAACTCTCTGATGGCTTAAAAGCTGGAGCTTTTAAAGGCAGGGATACATTTCAGGTAGGCATAATTATAAATCAATACATGGAAGTCACACATTGGCCTGGCCCCAAAGTCGGGATATCCTGGTGGCAGGGCAGTGGGGAGATAGTTTGATTCAGAAAGTCTGGGAATAGGTCAGGCAAGGTGCTCACACCTGTAATTCCAGCACTCTGGGAGGCTGAGGTGGGTGGATCACCTGAGCTCACAGGTTTGAGACCAGTCTGAGCCAGAACATTTCATCTCTAAAAATAGACGGGTGTTGTGGCGGGCGGTGTTGTGGCCGGCGCCTGTAGTCCCAGCTACTTGGGAAGCTGAAGCAATAGAATAGCTTAAGCCCAAGAGTTTGAGGTTGCTATGAGCTGTGTCACCATGGCACTGCACCAAGGGAGACAAAGTGAAATTCTGTTTTGTTTAGTTTTGTTTGTAGAGACAGAGTCTCACTTTATCACCCTTGGTAGAGTGCCGTGGCATCACACAGCGCACAGCAACCTCCAGCTCCTGGGCTTAGGCGATTCTCCTGCCTCAGTCTCCCGAGTAGCAGGGACTACAGGCGCCCGCCACGACACCCGGCTATTTTTTTGTTGCAGTTCCACCGGGGCCGGGTTTGAACCCTCCACCCTCGGTATGTGGGGCCGGTGCCCTACTCACTGAGCCACAGGCTCCGCCCCATACTTCACTCCTAAACAGTGTAAATACGTGTATATAGGTCATCTTTCCTGGCTCTGCTAATGCAGATAAATTTACCCCCTCTCTTGGCTCCACCTCCCACACAGACATTTACAAATAGACATTCACACATGTTCGTAAGCATGAGAAGTACGTTTTACATCTGAGCGAAGAGAAGCAGCGTTTAGTGAGGAAGAGACGAAAAGTGAAGAGAAAAGCAGGTAAGAAGGAAATCTACTCACTTTGTTTTCCTCCTACCACTCTGGGAGGAAAATATAATTATTTTTAACCTTGTTTTGTGCCCTGGGTAGAAAGAGGGGAGCAAAGCCAACAATCTGATCAATCTATTCAAGAGTGGCCTCTGCGATTCTGAACACGAGGATGGCCCAGGGACTCTGGCAACAAAGGGTGGCAGAGGACCGTGGCCACTCCTCCGTCCCCGCTGAGAAGATTGCAGTACCACCTGGTACCTCCAAGTTGGAAGTTTGGGGAGCTTCCAGGCACCCCAAGTAAACAGGACAGTTTAGAAGCAAGCTTCTTGCGGTGCACCTGTAGCTCAAGGCCCTCTCCTAACCTGCGGTCTTCCCCGCAGACTCTCACCACTAAGCTCCTCCTGTAAAGTCTGGGCAAGAAAACAACCCAGGCACGCGTAAACACTGCGGTTCCCACAGAGCCAGGCGAGCAGCGAGGCTTCCCGGCTGTGCTAAGAAGCTTCAGGTGAGCAAAAACCGGAGCACGGGGACAGATGAGCTGCTAAAGGGCGACAGCAGCTGGCAAACTAGCCTGTGTGATGTGAGCACTTAGGAGGCATTGCCTTGGAAAAGCCTCAGAATGAACACGGGTGTGAGTTTGCACAGTTTTAGATACAACAGCTAATGAAGGGCTCGTGCTTAGAGCAGAGAGAGTGTTGGTTCCGGTGGGTTTGGTTTTGGGGTTTTGAGGGGCTTTGTTTCGTTTCCCCTCCTTCAACATACCTGTAGGTCTGCCATGTGTCAGCGCTGCTTTAAGTCCTGGCAGCAGAGAAGCAAAGAAACTATCCCTGTTCCCACATAGCCTACACGAAAGGAGGTGATAGATGCAATAAATATGTAAATTATAAAACGTGAGAAGATGATTAGCACTAGAGTAAAACAGCAATAATAATAAAGCAGGAAAAGAAGAATGAGAAAGGCAGGGCTGGGAGTTGGTGCTTTAAATGAAGCAGCCAGATGACAGGTGAGCAGACTGGAGGGAAGGAAAGGAG
Organism: Arctocebus calabarensis; assembly: GCA_963573935.1. Taxonomy (NCBI): domain Eukaryota; kingdom Metazoa; phylum Chordata; class Mammalia; order Primates; family Lorisidae; genus Arctocebus; species Arctocebus calabarensis. The sequence continues at coordinate 36,150 of CAUYON010167848.1, forward strand.
TGAGCCCTGCTGACACCGGAGGGTTGTGCAGGGCAGCAGAGGGAAGGGCCAGGGCAGAGCGGGGCCAGCAGGGCTGCCACCCTCTCCTGGCAGGCTCAGCTCATTCGGATGGCTGTCAATAATTTTGAGTCACTCAAGTATTTTATAAAGTTTGCATTTGCCAAATGTAGATAATATACCCTACACCCACCCACCTGGGCACACATAAATTGCAGCCTTTTGCATTTAAGCTGAAAAAAGTGAGGACACTCAGATCTTGTCATCACATTATCGGGGAACTATCATTCTTCTTTCGGGAAATATCACATGATATATGTTCTGTAACCACCTGACGTCACATCAAGTATGTGTGCTGGCGTCAATTCATAAAGTGATAATAATAACACTTAACTTTTTAATTTTTGTTAGAATAAAATCTAAAAGCCGAGTGCGGTGACTCACGCCTGTAATCCTAGCACTTTGGGAGGCTAAGGAGGATTGGTTGAGCTCAGGAGTTCAAGACCAGCCTAAGCAAGAGTGAGAGGCCATCTCTACTATAAATCAAAAACTAGCCCAGTGTTGTGGTGGGCGCCTGTAGTCCCAGCTACTCAGGAGGTTGAGGCAAGAAAACCACTTGAACCCAGGACTTTGAGGTTGCTATGAGCTGTGAGCCACAGCACTCTACCCAGGACACAAAGTGACTCTGTCTCAAAAAAAAAAAAAAGAAAAGAAAGAATAAAATATAAATATTAATCCAAGTTCAAGTACTTTCTTCCAGCATCCCTTTCTCTCCCTGACCCCAGGCGACCTTGTACTGCTCTGAGGAACATGTACTCCCTTTGGAAGCTCCATCCGGGGGCAGTGGGCAGTAAATGTCCAGCTCCAGCTCGACTGTGGGCCTGGGAAGCCCCTCTGGGCTCCACTGAGGGAGAGACTCTTTTTTTTGAGACAGAGCCTCAAGCTGTCACCCTGGATAGCCACAACTCCTGCCATTTTTTTTGTTTGCAGTCGTCATTGTTGCTTGGCGGGCCCGGGCTGGATTTGAACCCACCAGCTCAGGTGTACGTGGCTGGTGCCTTAGCCCGTTGAGCCACAGATGCCAAGCCAGAGGGACTCTTTTATGAGTTACTAATAATGGGGTCCAGATAAGTGATCCAAAAGCCACTGTCCAAGGAGGAAATTAAAACACAAAATGGGACCATGTGCCCCAAAGAAGCTGTTTAAAGGAGCAGGGCAAGCATGGAAAAATGCAGAAAAAGGTAATGAAATAGAAACTGTGAAAATGGGATTCAATTTTCTGGTGTTTAAAAAAACAAACAAAAAAAATCTCATCCCTGAAAGGTTCAGGGTGTAGGATTTATGCCAGAAGCAATATGTATAGAAGAATTCCTGCGTGATCAATGCCAGTAGGCTGACCAATGTGTGCCTGTTTGTCCCCAGTCTCCCAGTTCTAGTAATGAAAGTCCCACATCCCAGGAGCTCACGGTCTCAGGAAAACTATAGCAGTTGGTCACCCTTCCATAAAAACAGCCGATGGATTTGGAATAGGAGGCGTTTGGTGCTGATGAAGGTCTTAAAGTCTCCGCACAGGAGGTGACCAGGACAACTCTGAATTAATTGTTTGGGATATATTTTCCCAACCCACTAGCATAATGGGACTCAAAATACAAATTAAATTCAATTATAGAATCAGTTATATTTCCTACACATGTGAGTTCATGACCTGCAATTTATACCATTATTTTTTCTCTCTGTAAATGAGAGAGAGAGAGAGACAGAGAGAAAGAGAAAGAAAGAAAAACAGACTCAGAAGGATAAACATCTAAGGGTAAACATTAGTAAACTCTAGAGAGGAAGATGATTGATATTGAAGACAATCTCTTTTTACTCCTTTTGGTTCTAAATTGCTTACATTTTTAATAAGGTTACTTATCCCTCGTGTAATTAAAACAAAAACAAAAGAAAGTGTGGGTTTTCCTCTATGTCAGGAGGGCACAGACATTGCTGCACTATTGATGGACAGATCAGCAAAAGAGAAATAGGATGAGGCCATGAAAAAAACTCATTTTGAGAGAATGGGGAAAACCAATGAAAAATGATCATTAGAATGTGACAGGGACCTACAAAGGTAGAGAAAGTCTTACGCTTTTTTGTTTGTGTAGGTGAAGTTTCTGTAGGCCGATAGACTAGAAGGAAAATAGGAGTCACTTGAACTTAGGAGTTCAAGGCCAGTCTGACCAAAAGTGAGACTCCCATTTCTACAAAAGGTTGAAAAATTAGCTAGGCAGGGTGACATGTGTCTGTAATCCTAGTTACATGGGAGGCTCAGGCAGGAGGACCGCTAGAGCCCAGGAGTTTGTGGTTGCTGTGAGTTATGATAATGCCAGCACCCTCTAGCCAGGGCAACAGAGTAAGACTCTGTCTCAATTTTTTTTTTTTTAAAGGAGGCTCAGTGCCTGTAGCACAGTGGTTACAGTGTTGGCCACATGTACTGAGGCTGGCAGGTTCGGACCCGGCCCGTCCAGCTAAACAACAATGACAATCGCAACAAAAAAACATAGCTGGGTGTTGTGGCAGGCACCTATAGTCCTAGCTACTTAGGAGGCTGAGGCAAGAGAATCGCTTAAGCCCAAGAGGTTGCTGTGAGCTATGATGCCACGGCAGTCTACCAAGGGCGACAAAGTGAGACTCTGTCTCAAAATAAAATAAAATAATGTAAAATAAAATAAAAATAAAAGAAGGAAAGAGGGAAGGAGACATGGAAGGAAGAAAGGAAGGAAGGAAGGAAAAACAACTTCTATATCAGAGAAGAGCTTGAGGATTACAAAGCAGAGAATGATATGACTCAGAGATGACACGTTCATCCTCAGTAGCGTCCCCCACCTCGGCACCCTGCCGATGCTCAGTCTGAGCCGTCAGGCCCTTTTCTCTCTCTGCGCTCTCTCCTTTGGCAACTTCCAATCAGCCGCACGGGTTTAATTAGTACTTCCATGCAGACAGGTTCCAAAGTGGCATCTCCAGAGGTGACCCTTTCTCATGGGTCACATCCCTCATACCTAATTCCCTGCTAGTATCCTGTCTTAATATGTCAAAAAACAGAATCCGTAACTTCCCTGGTCTCACCGTTTCCATTTTTACTGATACCACTGTCACTCCACAGCCATGTAATTTGAGTCAAAATCTCTCTTCTACTCATCTCTTTCTGCCTTCTTGCAATCAGTTACTCCATCCTGTTGAGTCTCCCTTGCGTGTATCTCCTCTCCAGTTGAGCTGGACCAGTAAGAGTCTCTTTCTGTTAGACTACTGAGCTGGTAGCAGTCTTCTTTCCAGGTGGCTCCTTTTCCAGGCACAACCAGCATTGATTTCACACACTGTAGAAATTCTCTGGAGACAAATTCATCCATTGAACATGAATTGATTGAGTACCTGCCCATGCAACAGCCACTGTTCTAGGCCTGGATGAATTGGGAGTAAATAAAACAAGATCCCTGCCCTCCTAGGGCTTATATTCTAGCGGGAGGAGACAATCAGCCGTGACCACATAAGTAAATACAATTTCAAAAAGCAAGTGTCTTGAAAAAACAACAGAGGGTAATGTACCAGGAGGTGAAACTGACTACTTTTGATACATAGATGAGAAAGACTTCCTTGAAGAAGGGAACCAGGGCTGAGAACTGACTGAATTGAGATTCTGCTCTCAGGGTAAAACATTCCAGCTTGAAGAAGAGTCAGGAAGGGAGGTGTAGGCAGGGGCAGCTCGCAGAGGGCTTTGTCTGAGTCTGGATTTTCCCCTTTCTGTGAAGGAAATGCAGTGGAGGGTTTTATGCAGTGAGCAGATGTAATCCAATTTAATTTCTTAAATGATTACTCCAGCAACTATGTGGAGAATGACTGGTAGGGGCCTGGGGTGTGGGGAAAATGGAAGCAAAGAGAAACTTAGAAGCTACTAACGCAGCAAGTGAAAAATGCTGGAGGCTTAGACCAAGGAGGAGGCACCAAAAAATGCTGAGAAACGATTCAAAGGGTAGAGCGAAAAGAATTTGCTGAGGGGGTTATTGTGAGGTATGAAGGAAATCATAACTGCTTGAGCAACCATATGACAAAAGTCTATTAACTAAGATGATATATACATATCGGGTGAGGAGTAAGTTTGAAAGTCAAGGATACAGCCATGTTACATTTGAGATGCTTATTAGCCATTTGTGATTGGATGCTATTTTAAGCATTTTTGGTATAACTTCTAACTTTTCTTTTTGAAAAATCCCAAATGTATACAAAAGAAGAGAGAATAATAAAACAGGCTCCCATGTCCCCATCACCCAGCTTTAGCAATTACCGATAATTGGCGAATTATGTTTCATTCCTACCACACATGCCGTTGCCTTCTCCCACCCTGCTGTTGTATTTTAATTTCCAGACTTGATAGCATTTTACCTATAAATGCTTTTTATTTAAAGCATTTAAATACATCCTTTTGAAATGCATCCACAAAACCATGATCCAACATATTAAAATTATCATTATTCACTATCTAGTCATTGTTGAAAATTTTCCAACTGCGCTGGGATAGACTAGAGAACGCAGAAATAAATCCTTGAATATATGTTTAAATGACTTTTGATAAGGTGACAAGACCATCCAATGGGAAAGGGTCCTGCTTTTCAACAGATGATGAGGGGGAAAACTGGATCTGCACATGCGAAAGAATGAAATTGGACCCTCATCTAATACCATCTACAAAGAATAACTCAAGCAGATCAAAAAATCTAAATGTAAGAACACTATAAAAATCTGAGAGGAATACAGGTTAAATCTTTATGACATTGAATTTGGCAATGATTTCCTGGATATGACAACAAAAGAAAGATCAACTGGATTTCAACAAAATTTTGAAACTTGTTCATCAGAGGCCACTATCAACAGAGTGAAAAGGCAACTTACAAAATGGGAGGAAATAGTTTCAAATTATGTATCTAATAAGAGGTTAATATCCAGAATATGTAATGAATTCCTATGATTTAACAACAAAAAAATCAATCCAATTTTAAAGTGAGCAAAGGACTTGAATAGACCTTTTTCCAAAGATATGCAAATGCCAATAAAGACCTTAAAGGATGCTCTACATCACTAATTGTTAGAGAAATGCGAATCAAAACCACAGTGAGCTACCCCTTCACAACTACTAGGCTGGCCATTATCCAAATGGCAGAAGATAAGTGTTGGTGAAGATGTGGAGAAATTGAAACCCTTATGCATTGCTGGAGGTAATGTAAATGCTCAGTACAGCCACTGTGCAAAACAGAAGGATGATTCCTCCAAAAAATAAAAGTAGAAATACCACACGGTGTGTGACACACCTCTTAGAGGCAGGACACAATTACAAGAAGGACTTTAACTAACAAATGCCATCAGTGTAACCTAGTTCTCTGTACCCTCAATGAATCCCCAGTAATAAAAAAAAATAGAGGTACCATATGATCCAGCAATTCTCCTAAATATATCCCCAAAGAATTAAAAAGAGGGACTCAGGCAGATTTGTACACCCCTGCTCATAGCGGCATCATTCACAATAGCCAAAGGTGGAAGCAATCAAAGGGCCATGAGTGGATGAATGGTTAAACAAAATCTGGTGTATATATACAATGGACTAGTATTTAGCCTTTAAAAGGGAGGAAATTCTGAAATGTGCTAAAACATGGGGGAAATTTGAAGACTTTGTTAAGTGAAATAAATTGTTCATAAAAGGACAAATAACTGTATGATCCCACTCATATGTGGTACTTAGAATAGTTAAATTCCTAGAGAATGGTGGTTGCCAGAAGGGAAGTGGGGAGGGAAGTGGAAGGAAGAAAAAGGAGTTGGTTTTTTTATACATATATACAGTTTCAGTTTTGCATTTTGGAGATCAAGCACACAAAAAATGTGAATGAACTTAATGCTACCAACTGTATGCTTAAAAATGGTTAAGATGGTAAATTTTATATTATGCATATGCTACATGTACTGTAACACACAAAAAATTTCCACTTAACTTCAAAATGCGTTTTTTTGAGACAGAGTCTCACTGCTACCCTCAGGGTCACAGCATACAGCAACCTCAAATTCTTGGGCTTAAGCAATTCTCTTGTCTTAGCCTCCAAGTAATTGGGGCTACAGGCTATTTTGTCCCACAATGCCCAGCTATTTTTTAGAGATGAGGTCTCACTCTGGCTCAGGTTGGTCTCGAAGTCAGTGAGCTCAGGCAGTCCTCCCAGAGTGCTCGGATTACAGGCATGAGCCACGGCACCTGGCCATAAATGTCTTCTTATAATTGGTTTGTTTGAGTAGGAATCCAAAACCTGCACATTGCATTTGGTTTATTGGTCCTTTAATTCTCTATTCACTGACAATAATTCTATCTCACACAACCCCCATTTTTACCTTTTATTGTTGAAGAAATTAAGTTGTATGGTTTGCAAATTCCCTGAATTCTAGATCAGCTGATTGCATTCTTATAGTGCCCTTTAACATGTCCTATTTCTTATGCACTGGTAGCTAAAACTAAAGGATTGATTAGTCCAGGTTCAGGGAGGTTTATTTATTTATTTATTTATTGTATTTTATTTTTTGAGACAGAATCTCACTTTATCGCCCTTGGTAGAGTGTCATGCCATCACAGCTCACAGCAACCTCCAGCTCTTGGGCTTAGGCGATTCTCTTGCCTCAGCCTCCCAAGAAGCTGGAACTACAGGCGTCTGCCACAATGCCCAGCTATTTTTTTTGCAGTTTGGCCGGGCCAGGTTCGAACCTGTACCCTTGGTCTATGGGGCGGCGCCCTACTCACTGAGCAACAGGCAAGGGAGTGACCCAGGGAGGTTTTTTTAGCAACAATAGGTGATACTGTGTACTTTCTGTTGCATCGCTTCAAGAAGCACTTAATGTCTGATTGCTCCTCTTTTTTCTGATGATAAGATTAATGAGTGCATTCAGGTGTTGTCAGCCTGATCCAGCCAGTATAAAGTTCTTCCACCTTTTGCCCACTGGTTCTAGCAGTCATTGATGATCATTAATGATCTAGATCCATGCTCTTTTTAATAGATCCAAAATAGAGATTTTCTAATTTTTTTTTTTTTTTTTGAGACAGAGTCTCATTTTGGCACCCTTGTTAGAGTGCCACGGTGTCACAGCTCACAGCAACCTCAATTTCTTGGGCTCAAGCAATTCTCTGGCCTCAGCCTCCTGAGTAGCTGGGACTATAGGTGCCCACCACAACAACCAGCTATATTTAGAGACGGCATCTTGCTCTTGCTCAGGCTGGGAGATTTTCTAATTTTATTAATTGGAATTCTTATATGAAGATAACTTTTTTCATCAAAAGTTTTTGATACCTCTGAAAGCATGTTCAAGAAGTCAGGAAAAAAGTGTTTGATTCTTTCTTAGTTTTCAGAATAATAAGTTGGTGCCTAGCAACTTTCAAAGGCTACAAATTAGTTTTTTTGTTTGTTTTTCTTAACATGGGTTTTTAATATATGGTATTTGGCATTCTTTCAACTCATTGCATTCATCTTTCTTTTTGATCCTTAACTGGTCCCATCTGTGGCCAGTGGGGTCTCTGGATCCTGAGTCCTTTTCATAAAAAACCCAGTTGTCGTTATTAGCTTCTTTGCTTTCTGGTACTACACAAAGTTCCAGATTTATCTTGTGTTTTCCTGCTTCTGACCTGGAATCAGCAGTTTCTCCAAGAGCCCTTAGGAAGCAGTTCTCAGAGACCACAGTCTGGGAGGCAGTGATAATAATCGCTGCTGGGAAACCATTGCTTCTAGGTCTTTTCATTGTCTGGAGTTAGGAAGTAAATTTTGTTGTTATTTTTCTTGTTACTTTGTTTTTAGGAAAAAAATCGTGAGTTCATATCATATTTCCAGAATATGAGGTTTTCATTTAACTTCTTTAATTTTATATACATGTCTTCCTAATGACATTACAGAATTATTTATTTACTCTATCCTATTACATACATGTCACAGTTTCAAAGTAATAGAAATATTGGGCAGCACCTGTGGCTCATCAAGTAGGGCACCAGCCCCATATACCGAAGGTGGCGGGTTCAAACCCACCCTCGGCCAAACTACAAAACAGAAAACTAGCCTGGCATTGTGGCGGGCACCTATAGTCCCAGCTACTCAGGAGGCTGAGGCAAGAGAATGGCCTAAGCCAGGAGTTGGAAGTTGCTGTGAGCTGTGTGATGCCACGGCACTCTACCAAGGGCAATAAAAGTGAGACTCTGTCTCTACAAAAAAATATATATATATATATCTACAAATATAAATGCTAACAATGTGATTACTAAATGCAGTTTAAGATTTCTTTGCAGGATTTTTTTTCTGTCCTTAGAATATATTTCACTAATAACGTATCTTCAAATTACACGCATTTTAAAGACACATAAAGTAATTCTTTTTTTTTTTTTTTTTTTTGAGACAGAGCCTCAAGCTGTCACCCTGGGTAGAGTGCGGTGACATCACAGCTCACAGCAACCTCCAATTCCTGGGCTCAAGTAAGTCTCTCGCCTCCACCTCCCAAGTAGCTGGGACTACAGGCGCCCGCCACAACACCCGGCCATTCTTTGGTTGTAGCCGTCATTGTTGCTTGGCCGGCCTGGCTGGATTCGAACCCGCCAGCTCAAGTGTAAGAATCTGTCTCCACGGCTTTGTCAACAGAGTCCAAGTCTTAAAATCTTGGATCTTTATCAACCGGAGAGGTGAGAGATGGTATTTTAATGAAGCTGTGATTTTCATCTCTCTAATGATGAACAGGCTGAGCATCTTTTCATATTCTAAGTATCATTTGCATTTCTTTTCTTGTGAACTAAGTATATATTTTATGTCCAGTTTCCTAAGGGCTGTTTTTCTTCTCAATTTGTAGGAATTCTTTAAATATGAGTGAGAGAGTCTTTAGATATTTTTGTGAGAAAATGCAGGTGCCCCTTGCATTTTTAGTTTGTTTTTAGGGGTATTTGCAAGGTTTAAAAATAAACCAGTTATCATACTTTTCCCTTGATTTGAGTGGAAGTTTTACTCATTCACATTATGAAGGAATTCACTCACGTTGTATTCTAGTATTTTTATAGTTTCATTTTTAACCCATTCACAAATTATGCTGATCTACAATATGGAGAATGATTTTTTTTTTTTTTTTTTTTTGCAGTTTTTGGCCAGAGCTGGGTTTGAACCTGCCACCTCTGGTATATGGGACCAATGCCCTACTCCTTTGAGCCACAGGCACCACCCAATTTTTTTTTTATTTTTCATATGCCCACCCAGTTGTCCAAACATTGCTTTTGAGTCTATTTTTCTTCCCTGATTTCAAACGTTGCCTTTATCATGGTCTAAATTTCCATGTGCAGTTAGATTTATTTCTGGATATTCTATTTGGTTCCATCAGTTGTCTATTTATTCAGTTGCCAATACAATTTTCTTCTAATTATAGAGACTTTGTAACATGTTTTAACATCTGGTTTAACATCAAGCCCCCTGCCTCGTGATAATTTTTCCTTTTTGGAGTTTTCCAATCTATTTCTGTTTAGTTGCTTTTCTATGTGAAATATATAATCAACTTGTTTAGCTTCAAGAAAAAATGATATTTTTGCATTATCAGAACAGAAGTCTTTATAATATTGGGTCTTCCTATCCATACTTGCAGGAAAGCTTACTATTTACTCATATCTACTTTTGTATCTTTCAGAAATATTTTATTCACATATGTTTTGGTCATTTCTTGTTATTTATTCCTCAGTACTTTTGTTGGTTTTTGTCACAGTGATAAAAAGGGTCTTTATATCTTCCCTCCAGCTATTTTTCTATATGAAAGCTATTGCTTTCTATGTATTGTTTTTATAAGCTGCTACTATAATAAATTGGTAGTTTCTTAATGATTTAGAAAACTTTTCTCGATATATAATAAGTAATCTGTAAATACAAATATATATGTTTATTTTGAGACAGAGTCTCCCTATGTTGCCCTCGATAGAGTGCTGTGCCATCACAGCTCACAGCAACCTCAAACTCTTGGGCTTACGCGATTGTCCCTAGTAGCTGGGACTACAGGTGCCTGCCACAACGCCAAGCTATTTTTTTGTTTCAGTTGTCATTGTTGTTTAGCTGGCCCAGGCCAGGTTCAAACCTACCAGCTTAGGTGTATGTGGCTGGCATCCTACCCACTGAGCTACGGCACCACCCCTAAATATGAATAAGTTTACCTTCCCCCCAACCCCCCGCATTCCTATGCTTCTTTACAGTGGTGCTGGATGATAATTTCAAACTGGTTTTAAATAGGAGTGGTGATACTGTCTATCCTTGTCTCATTCCTGACTTTAACAGATGTTTCTCCATTAATTTGGATGCAGGCTTTGGGGCTGATGTAAACACATAATTTTCTGGTGCATCTTTAATTCCTAATAAATCTGTCACTCTCCTTATTAAGGCTGAGATGATAACTTCAAGAATAAAGCAGAAATCATCTAGAATGGTTGCTTTTCAAACCTTAATGTACATACAGATCACCAAGCAGTCTTGTTTAAATGTGTGTCCTGATTCAGCAAGAATCAGAATTCAAATGTAGTCCCCTTTGAGCAGCGGCACCCCGTGTACCATTCTGTATGTGTAACCTGCTCCGTGGTACACTGGGGCGCTGATGTTCCAAGGGGACCACCTTCGAGTAGCAGTAATCTAAGCCAAAGAAATCATTTGCTGGCCTTGATTTTCAAAAATGCTTTTAAGTGATAAAAGCAGAAAAAAAAAAGGTATGAAAATTCTGGTTTCTGATTTTAAGAGCCTGATACTTTCGGCTCTCTATGGACCCATCCTAGAAGACTAAAACAGACATTTTCTCATCAGCCACGGAGTGGGAAGGTGCAGGATATGACAAAAGGGTGGCTTCCTGCCACACAGAAAGAGGAAGAAAGTTCTTTCTGCAGCTGTGGGGAGGAGTCTGAGGAGATAGAGTTGAAACGTGTCTATATTAATAGTTCCTGCAGCCCCAGTTAGGAAACATACTGGGAGGAAGTGGAGTCTAGGGGATAGAAAAACCCAGATAGTTCAAGGAAGAACCCAAGAAAAGGAAGCAGTGTGGGGACAGCTGCAGCCCTCCACATTACAACAACCCCACAGAAGGCGCCCCTTCAGCAGGGACAAGCCAGGCTCGCAGCATTAGACCCAACACTCTCTCCCTGGTGTCGGAGTAAGAATGTACTGCTGGTACCGAGTCTGGATTTAATAAATTAAAAAGTCTGACATGAATCTCAAGCACAGCGAATCATCCATCCATCTCTCTACTCTGATACCTATTATGTGTCAGTGTCTAGTAACAAAAAAGAATGAGACAGGCTTGGCGCCTGTGGCTCAAGTGGCTATGGCGCCAACCACATACACCTAAGCTGACAGGTTCGAATCCAGCCCGGGCCCGCCAAACAACAATGATGGCTGCAACCAAAAAATATCCAGGTATTGCGGCGGGCACCTATAGTCCCAGCAATTTCGGAAGTGGAGGCAGGAGAATCGCTTGAGCCCAGGAGTTAGAGGTTGCTGTGAGCTATGATGCCACAGCACTCTACCCAGGGCGACAGCTTGAGGCTCTGTCTCAAAAAAAAAAAAAATGAATGAGACAGAACTCCTGTCCTCCTAGATCAGTAGTTCCCAAGCTGTAGGTCGTGACCCCTTTGTAACAATGAAAATACACCCTGCATATCAGATATTTACATTATGATTGATGACAGTAGCAAAATTACAGTTATAAGTAGCAATGAAAATAATTTTATGGTTGGGGCTCACCACCACATGAGGAACTATATTAAAGGGTTGTGGCATTAGGAAGGTTGAGAACCACTGTCATAGAGCTTAAGGTCAATAACATCTAACAACTGTCAGCAATGGTAGTTTACACAGGAACATACATTTGAAAATCCATATTTGCATGCCCGTATCCGTACCCGCCCCATGACTTTTACTTTGATGGACCTGGGAAGAGTTCAGGTAATTCTGATACTCAGTTAGAATCACTATTTTTCAATGTTCATATATCACCAAATTATTTAATCTCCTGACCAAGCATTTAAAACCACAAATTTAAAGTTATGAATATGTGGTAAAAATAATACTTTACGTGCTTTTTGAGTTCCAAAAAATATTTCTAGACTATATGAACACATGTGCTTTTCAGGAGATGAATGATTCTGTATTTGGGGTATGTTCTAACTCATAGGGCAAAGCTTCACAATTTTTAAAATTATAACCTTTTTAACAGATACAAATCAAGATCCAAATATAGGTGCTTTTTAATTAGCACTATCCCTTATAATAATTTAAGCCAATTAGTATTTGCATATTTAGTAATGCTTTGGAAAGGAAGTTTCAGGGTTGACATGGTAATTCTGTGAAAAATGTGAATATATTTTTATATTTGTGGTGCTAATGTGTGTGTGTGCATGCGTATGTGTTTAAAACATTGCCCTATATTTGCAAATTCTAAATCCTGATGTTTAGTAAATGAAATAATTTACATGATTTTCTTTTATATGAAAATGCACATTTCCACTTTACTCCAGGCTTCCTCCTGGAATCTTCTCCACCTTCCCGCCCATACCCACAGGTTTTTGGTTGTGCACAGCAGTTCAAGCCCTCTTGTGCCGCTCTGTCACATTGCCTGGGCATAAATGAACAACTCTGAAAAGAAAACTTCATCACCGAGACCAAGGCGCAGTCTGACAATTTCAAGATCTTGCTCAAAAGTCCAGCTGTCTCCTCCCCATCAGTTCCCATAACCTGTTGCAGCTCTTGCCCCATGGCACTGGGACTTGTCAGTTTCAGGGTCTATCTCTAGTAGACTGTGATGAGTTCTTGATCTTATTTATTAAAAATCTGACATAAAGGGCAGACCAAGAAATGTTTGATGAAGAAAATCAGTGATTACACTGCACTTTACTTAGAGCTGTAATTTAAACGGCAGCCTTTAGACGTACTCCAGCTTGTGTCCTTATAGTTTGGTTTTATAACCCAGCTTAGTTCTGCAGGGTTTACATCACTAACCTTCCCCGTGAGCTGCCTCTTTATCCTAGAGGCATATGAACTACTGGTATAAGCAAGGGAAGAATGGAAGTGGGAAGAAACCTCTTAGGAAACCAACCAAACCACGGGGTTGAGAGCCCGTTAGTGCATCCACGCTATCTGAAAAACAAAATAAGATGGATACTCTTAAAGAGTATTTGTATCAAGCCCCTTTATAATAGTTCTTTTTTTTTTTTTTTTGAGACAGTGTCTCACTATGTCACCCTTGGTAGAGTGCTGTAGTGTCACAGCTCACAGCAACCTCAAACTCTTGGGCTTAGGCAATTCTCTTGTCTCAGCCTCATAAGCAGCTAGGACTACAAGTGCCTGCCATAATGCCTGGCTATTTTTTTTGTTGCAGTTCTCATTGTTGTTTAGCATTGAGACTCAGGTTCAAACCTGCCAGGCCTTGGGTATGGGCCAGTGCCCTAACCACTGAGCAACAGGCACTGAGCCCCTTTATAATAATTCTAACCTATCCATCAAGCCAACCTTGAACTCCTTTCCTCTGGTCAGGCCTAATGACTCTTCTTCAGTTATCTTATAATCCAGAGGTTAACAACTTTTCTTAGATATATTCAATTGCTCTTTATCTGATTACTTGAGAGAAAAAACAATTGTAATTATTAAATAAAGGTGCTAAAGAAATCAAAAGAAAAGGGGCCACATCAGGCTTGCCTAGGTTTTGTCTAATGCAAATCTTTTCAGTAGCTATGAGTAGACACCCAATTGGTCAGACTCCTAGCAGCAATTTGAGTATTTCTAAGAGAGTCAAAAGATGACCTGGGTGAGAGAACAGGGCCAAACGGAAAAGTCTAGGCAATCCTACAGGTGGAGGCAGGCAAGGATCAAGTCCAGAAAGATAATATTAAGGCATGGAATCACTGGTAGGTCTTCAAGTCCTCGCAAATCTGGATTATAGTCTAGACATGCAGACCATCAGCAAGGCCAGCACTGAGAATCAAGTTAAACTCTATTCCTAAGGCATGGCCTTGATTCTGTTAGGCAGTGGTATTCTCAGAACCCCTCATGTTTGCCATAGCTAGAAAGAAGCCAAGTGAATGCAGGTGAGTCCTGAGCCTATTCCAGTGCAGGCATCACCAGGATGTCCTCTGAAACATATCCAACTTAAGTGCGAAAACAGTCCTGCAAGTCACGGGGACAGAAGAGAACACTGAAGACATGAATGACAGGTTACAGACAATGTCCATCACACAGAAATCTTTCATTTTTAACATGTTCACATTTTTGTGACATATTTGTTATGGAAATGTCTCCAGAGTAAAGAAATATCCCCTAGAACCAAATCGATTTCCATTTAACATTTTCATATTGACCAGTGCACTAAGGAAAATTGTCAGATATTAACTTTACAGAATATCTTCCCATAACCAGTGCCTTAAGTACCATAACCAGTACCTTTTAGAGATGAGCTTATTCAACAAATACTTCTGGGATACAAGAATAATGTGATATCAGCTGGTACAAAAAGGCTATCAAAAGTGTTAGAAAAGAAAGACAAGAACTCAGTAAGGCAGCCTCACTGAGCCCTAGAGTGAGAATAGGATTTAGACTTAGGCGACTCAGGAACAAACCCCAGTTCTGCCACTTGCCAGTACCTCTATTTACCCACCTGGGGAATAATAAAATAATCATACTATGTCTTAAATTTGGTTTTTTTTAATGGTACAGAACGTTGTCTTTGTTTATTTATTCTTTTTTTTATTAAATCATAGCTGTGTACAATAATGCCATCAGGGGAGTACAATGTGCTGTTTTATATACAATTTGAAATATTTTCATCGAACTGGTTAACATAGCCTTCATGGCATTTTCTTAGTTATTATGTTCAGACATTTATATTCTGCATTTAGTAAGTTTCGCCTGTACCCTTCTAAGATGCACCGTGTCTTAAAGTTGTGTGAGACTCAAACAGGAAACTGTATATGAATGCATCCAAGACCACAGATAACACATGACAGGCATTCAAAATTTCTAATTTCTTCCTGGTATTGCAACTTTGCGTCAGTCCATTAACTTCTTTGAGCAATAGTTTTCTCATCTCAAAAATGAAAATACTTTCCAAGTTGTATTAAGAAATAAAGAAAAATATATCAAGGTGCTCTGCAAACTGGCAAGCATTATTCAACTGTTAGTTATTGATGATGTAGGAGACATTTGGTATTTTGGGTTTCTCAGCATATAAAGCCCAATTCCATTTGGGGGAATCCCAAGACAGGCAGTGAGCGGACCCTTGCACTTCACTGCCAAAGCCAATGAAGGGTAAATATTCCCTGATTCTTGGCAGGGAGAGCAGACTCAAGCAGAGGCTCCTGCCTGAACTTGAAACTTAATGGAGTAACCAAAGGCACAGGGTCAAAGATTCATCGCAGCAGCTGCAGTGGAATTGGAACACGGTCTCTGGATGGCACAGGTGCAGGGCAGTGCTGCCAGCAGTAGCAGTGCCAGTGCCAGCGAGCGTCCAGTGGCGACTGTGCCAGTGGCAGTACCCTAAACAGAGTAAGCCTGGAGTGGGCTCTTGGCTGTGCCTCATCTGGCTTGGAACCTGCTCAAGTCTGGCTCTCCAACCTGCCCCTGGATCCTTTATGCACGTAAGAGATATGGGGGCAGTTCTATTTTGATAATTAAAAAGCTAGGACTGGTACACAGACTATCATATAAAAGAGTCAGTCCCTGAGCCCGAGGAATATATATCTACATTGCCAATGATAAAATGATTTATGTATATTTAGCTATTTACCATGTTGGCTAAAACCCAAAAGAATCAGACTTTTTAGTGTTAGAGGGGAAAAGACATCGGCCAATGCCCAAAGTAAACCATCATGTTGATGCATTATACAGTTAGATGCCACTTCTCTGCAAACCCTGCTGTGAATAGCTTGAAAAACTTCACAGATGAGGTCAAGAGATTTTGTTTTGTCCCTTGCACCAAAGTCCAGCTAAACAAACAAAGAAAACCTCACAGAGATGAGCCAGTCTGTCTCAGAAAGCAGATACCATGGACAAAATACCTCACATTAATTTCCTCTACAAATTACTTTCTTCACATCTTTAGGGTTAGTATTTCTCAGCCTTTCTTTTCTTTTTTTCATATTAGCTCCTGAGGAGAAAGTTTTAATTTAATTTAAATTCTCCCAAAGAAGAGAAAGAAAATAAACGCTAAAGAGTAACATTTGTTTCAGGCAGGTTGAGCTATGGAGGGCTACCATGGGGGTACTAAGGTTTCTTGTCCCCCAAGAACTAGTATTTATCCCCAGTGTTATATTGCCCCCATTGAGAATTCATGCTTAGAATTATGGCCTTAAACAATGGACTAAGCTTAGAATAATGACTTTGTGAGTGTTATCAATACCTCCTATTCAATTTCTAAATAAATACTTATTGGGGTCTTAGTCAAATGAGGTTACTATGCTAAAACTGTTTTCAGAATTAGTCATGTCCAAATGCCTCTGGTTCAAACTTTACCTCTCATTTATACTCTGGCAATATACTGATTTAAATGAAAAAACACAATTGTCTTTTTCTTTCTTTTTTTTTGAGACAGAGCCTCAAGCTGTCACCCTGGGTAGAGTGCCGTGGCATCACAGCTCACAGCAACCTCCAATTCCAGGGCTAAAGCGAGTCTCCTGCCTCTGCTTCCCAAGTAGCTGGGACTATAGGCACCCACCACAATGCCCGGCCATTTTTTGGTTGCAGCCACATTGTTGTTTGGCTGGGCCCAGGCCGGATTCGAACCTGCCAGCTCAGGTGTACGTGGCTGGCACCTTAGCCCATTTTTAAACAGCAGTCTCTTGGTGGTGGTGGTCCGTTCTGCATTGAGCTCAATAGTGTACATCTCATACTGGATGTTAAAGTCAGCTGGGTAGAGGCTGCGGGCTGTGATCAGCCATGCTTTGGCTACCCACAGGTCCTGGGGCACCAGCTCTCGGGCTCGCTGCACCAGGAACTCACGGTGCCCTGGGCCAACATGACCCGGGAGATGTCGAACCGCCAGCATACACCCAGAATTGTCTTCCTTAAATTGAGATAGAGTTCAAGTTTAAATTACCCAACCACATACCAGTAGAGACAGAAAACATGGTGCTATGTCTAATCAAAAGGAGAGAGAGATAAAAGATGGTACCTTATCCATCCCAATTCATTCTGCCCTGTGGAGTACAGAAGGAGGGCCTTCTTTTTAAACTCTCCCCAGCCTACTTAATTCATACCTTTGGTTTTAATGAGGATCAAATTGCTAATCACCCCAAATCATTAGTTCACGTCCCTTTCCTAAACTCCAGTTATATTCCTCAGTATACTTAGAGTCCCTCCAAGAATTTTCAACTGTGTGTGTCCCAGATTTAATTTAGCCTTTTACTTTTGTTTTATATGACCTATCTCAATGAATGGCAATCAGTTTTCAAAGCCATAAATCTAGGAGTCATTGTAGATTTTTCTTCTTATTTTCTTTATCTAACCAAGCTCCAGGTCCTACCAGCTTTCCCTCTTAAACACCTCTACAACCCCGATCCAGTCCCAATCACCTCTTTCTAAGAGAACAGCAAAGTCTCTGAAGAGGTCTCAGCCTATAATCTTGCTTCCCTCACACCTCCTTCATTCTCCATACTGAATGTTCTCTGTCACTGTGCTGAGAATGGAACCAGTTCCCAAACTTTTCAGAGTTCACCATCAATCCCATCCTTCCCTCCATATGTCCATTAGGAGAGCCCAGCCACATCACTGTTCGCCTTCAACTTGCCTATTACCCCCACTCACACCTTCTCTTGGAAGCACAAGTGATTATCCTGGTGAATTTAGGAGAATATACTACATATACCTGGCTTGTCCCTTCAAGGCCAGCCATATCCCATTCTCTGCTCATCTGTTGCATAATTTTCCAAGGGTAGGCTCTACCTCTTTGAGGAAGGGGTGCTGCAGTCCAGGAGATAAATGGAATTCAGAAAGTAGGGAAGCCTAGTATGACTGTGCCTACAAGCTACATCATCCAATCCCACTTTTATCTGTAATAAAGCTACTTTTATTTCCCCAGAATACTCCAAACTCTCACACATCCTTCTTTCTTTGTACACGCTATTCCCTGGGCTGCTTTTGCATTTGCAAAACTCTTGTCGTATTTTAAACCTCAGCTAAAATGATGCACCTTGTCGGGCTGAAAGATGTTTACATTGTCCCACTGAATGTTATCTCCATATCCAAATACAAATGATCATATCACATTGTAACCTGTTTGCATATTTGGCTATAGCCTGTACACTCTAGAAAGGGAAATGTATCCTAACTCCTTGCATTTTTAGAACCCAGCACTGAATGACATAGTAGGGCAACAGGAAATAATTATTCATTAAGTAGGTAAATAAATAAATTTCCCATATACTCTTATTTTCAAAAGAGTCTGAATTATAAAAAAAAATCATGGGAATATAATTACATGAATACTAAGACTGGGCTAAAAAGAAGTACCATGCTCCTTTTTATAAAAATGTATGCCAACTTCAGTGAAATGAGAATTGTATTCCTTAGATGTGTCTTAACTGGATGCCATTCTAAAAATAAAATCAGTTCTATTTATACCACCATTCTATAAATTCCCCAAGTGAGAAATTACATATTCAATACCTTAAAAAAGAATGCTATTTTTGTTAGATAAAATCATTCTTACTGAAAATTTTACAATTGATTTTCAAGCTTGCAATACTTGCAGCTTATAAATTGCAAAATGCTGATCACACCATTTTGTAAGATTTAGTCACAGAAAACTATGTTTTGGACAGAGCACAATGTCACTACAATTCCATCATATTATACTGTGGAATGAGAGTCATTTTATAGTACTATGGAATAAGAGTATATGTATCTATTAAAATCACATTTTAATCCCCTCCGCATCATTCCAAAGCAAAAATTAAGTTGTCTTAGAACAAAGGAATATTAAAATGTATTTATTTATTATCTTCTTGCAAGTTTATTGAACATAAACTTCAAATACAACAGAAATACAATTAAGTGAAGAAATTCAGGGAAAAAGAAGTCTCCGAACAAGGCAAGACCCTCAGTGAGATTAAGATACAAAATATATGGGCGGCGCCTGTGGCTCATCCAGTAGGGTGCCAGCCCCATATACCGAAGGTGGCAGGTGCAAACCTGGCCTCAGCTGAACTGCAAAACAGAAAAATAGCCAGGCGTTGTGGCGGGCGCCTGTAGTCCCAGCTACTCAGGAGGTTGAGGCAAGAGAAACGCCTAAGCCCAGGAGTTGGAGGTTGCTGTGAGCTGTGATGCCACAGCACTCTACCGAGGGTGATAAAAAAATAAAAAATACAAAAATATTTCTGTCTCTACAAAAATAAGAAATAGAAAAAAAGATACAAAATATAAGCCTTTCATAGGGTGCACGTACATTTGGCCTCCAATGGAATTTGACAAATTTCTATTAATTTACAAGGTGTACATCAAAACCTCAAGTCTTTATTCAGGTCTTAGCATAATAATTATTGCATCTTTGCCACAGCAATGGAAAGAAGTGTAAATAAGAAGTCAGTAAGTCACAAATAATCATAAGTAACCCTAACATTTTCTTCCCACACAATGTTGAAGAATCTAGTGCTAGTCTGTAACAAGACAGCCCTGTCTGAATCCATTTAGCACCTAGAAAGTGCAACTTCAGTCTGAGAAGCCTAGACTTGGAACTTAATAAGGAAGCTAATATGCATTTTGGATGGCATGTTTAGAAAACAGTAGGTCAAGAATTTTATAGAAGTAAGTTTCTCTCTTCTGAAGGCAGAAAAGTCATAGTCTAACGTCAACTAATAGACACACATTGATAACTTTAATTAAAGCAAACAAAAGGTAGAGGCTTAAAACCTTCCATTTGGAGAGTTGGCTTATCATTCAGAAAGTAGGAAATCCTCTTCCAATACTTTTCTTTACCTTAAGCCTATTAAAAAATGATTATATTATTCAGATGTATAATATTAACGGTCCAGTTAAAACTTATTAAAACTTTAAAATTTTAATTTTATGTATATTTTTTTACTAAGAACACACCTAAGACAGCATCCAGATAGAACTTGACATGGGATCTATAAACTTTAGGGACATTAACCCAAGTTTGTGAAGTGGGGATTCAGAGACTAATAAAAATCTACACCTCTATAAGAGAGGCTTTACCTAACAAATGCAATCAGTGTAACCCAGTTCTTTGTACCCATAATGAATCCCCAACAATAAAAAAAACTATACCTCTATGATTTTATTTATTGGACTCATAGCTTATACTATTTTGCCCCAGGGTCTGCTTTAATCACTAGACCTTTAACAAAAGTTAAAGTCAGTTCATTTTATATTTATTATACCTGAGAACTTTTTCTTTTTCCTAAATAGTGACAAATTTATAGTGTGATTTAAATTTCACAAAAGCATAGTTGGCCTCTGCTAATTTTCCTTCATTTGTTACCTTACTACATTCTACATTGGCCAAAGTTTTTATCTTCTGGCAGAGTATTTTTTGCAAAAATCAAGCGGTAGAAGGGAAAATGCCACATTTGCTAGGCTACTGTACAGTTTAAACTGGTTTTTAAACATTAGTCATTCCATAATAGAAAATGACAGAAGAAATCTTTCCCTCAAAGCACTTGAGAAGGATTTTCTAAGGTTTTAAGAGTTTCCCAAAAGTGAAATGCAAGTTTACTTTCTTTTTTTTTTTTTAGAGACAGTCTCATTGTGTGGCCCTCAGTGGAGTGCTGTGGCGTCACAGCTCACAGCAACCTCCAGCTCTTGGGCTTAGGCAATTCTCTTCCCTCAGCCTCCTGAGTAGGTGGGACTACAGGCGCCCACCCCAATGCCAGACTATTTTTTGTTGCAGTTTGGCCGGGGCCGGGTTTGAACCCACCATCCTCGGTATATGGGGCCTGCGCCCTACCCAGTGAGCCGGTACTGCCCCAAGTTTACTTTCTTTTTGCAGAGTTTGCAGACCTTTGTTTCACACTGCTCTTTGTCTCCTAATATCCCAGGTCTATTCATGAATACAGATAGACTCTTAGGTAAAAATAATGAGATGGAAATAATTGCTTTTCATGCAATCTATAAGAATCATGGTAATTAGGACATAGGAATAAGGACTAACCTAATCAATTGTGGTAGTTTCTAAAAAAAAGATATGGATAAATTCCCCAGATTGATCCCACATTTTCCCTTTTCAGCTCCAACAGACTAGGTTCTTAAGTAAATCTAGGGAGAAATAGTCTGTGTAGAAAAATGTATGGATCTTTTAAAAATTCTTCCAGAAAGTGATCTGCCAACCTTCAACATCTCCGTATGAGGAGGATTCCATTGACCATACCTGGAGGCATGAGGTCCTCAGAAACAACTCAATCCATTGGAAACCATGCAGAATAAATAAAATTGAAGCAACTAAAGAGAGTACCATATGTCCAATCAGACAATGTACCCTTTAATGGAGAATATGTAAGTGTGAAGACTAATCACATTCATCTTGTCAAGAAAATAAATCACAACCAAAGAAATCATTGATAGGGACTTCCCTGTCAAGAAGTTTATCCAGACTTCCATGAAGTTAACAAAAAAAGGATTTCCAGGATTTTCAACTCTTACCTTTGACCAAAGGGTTTTCTCAGATAGCCAGAGATAAAGTTGAAAATATGTGAGAAATAGTGGGAAATGAATATTCTGAAATCCAGGTTTACATTAGGCATTTGATATTAAAAATCAATGGAAAGCCTAATGCATAGGCAGCCTCATCATTAGAACAGCAACGGGCCATGTTTCAGGACTGTCTACTGTCAGGAAGCTCACCCTGCTTCTAAGACATGCTGAGGGCATCTACTAGTTGGACAGGTTGATGCAGGTGTGCTAATTCTGGGGCTCCCAGTGATAAGATCTATTGGCTTAGTGTCTAGAGGCTATCTTCCTATGCCACCCTCACTCTGACTTTAAAGATAATCTATTTAAAGGAAGTTACATTGTTTTGCTCAGATTCATACCTACAATGTTTAAAGGTTGACCATAGTTGAGGGAAATGGCCCAGATGCCAGTGCATAAATTGTTGGTTCAAATGGGTGACCATCTGGAAAAAAATATAGTTGGATTAAAACCACACATTTAATGTGAAGCCAAATCCAATGGGTGAATATTGCAATGTAGAAAAGTAAAACTATAAAAGTAATAGAAGAAAACATAGGATAATTTTGTTTTAGAGAGAGTCTCATTCTGTCAACCAAGCTAGAGTGCAATGGTATCATTATAGCTCACTGCAACCTCAAACTCCTGGACTCAAGAGATCCTCCTGCCTCTGCCTTCCAAGTAGCTGGAACCACATATTTCAAGGAACTGTCTCAGATTTAAGTCAGAGGTATTTCTCAAAGCACAGTTCACTAGATTATAATGAGTCTATAAATAAAAACATTTATGTATAGTTCTGTATATAGTATATAAACTTATAATGTAAACTATATGTTACCTATTATAATATATACATTATCATATAATTATAAATATAGTTTTGCATTTATTTATAGTTCCATATTTAGTATATAAACTTATAATGTAAACTATATATTACCTATTACAATATATCATTATACACTATCATATCATTATATTTTTAATTATGGAAATGTATTACCTATTCAAAAGATTAAATAGATCTTTAGATTAATTTTTAAAAATGAGTGTATGGCTCGGCACCCATAGCACAGTGGTTACGGAGCCAGCCGCATACACCAAGGCTGGTGGGTTTGAACCTAGCCCAGGCCAGCTAGACAACAATGACAACTACAACAAAGGGTGGCCGGGAATTGTAGCGGGTGCCTGTAGTCATAGCTACTTGGGAGGCTGAGGCAAGGGAATCGCTTGAGCCGAGAAGGTTGCAGTTGCTGCGAGCTGTGATGCTACAGCACTCTACTGAGGGTGACATAGTGAGACTCTACCTCAAAAAGAAAAAAATGAGTATAAAATTTCTGGCTCAAGACAACTGAATGAGCGTATATTTTCCATTTCTCTTTCTCAAATGAGAAATGATTAAATTCCAGGAATAATATAAAAATGGTATAAATTCATGGCATAAAAAGCATGCCTTTCGCAGGTAAAAAGTGATGGTTTCTAGAAGTTAGTAACCAAATGGGCCCAAGTGGTCATAACCAAACAGAAGATGTCATGATTCCTTTATTCATTGAATAAAGCTACAGAGCCATTCTTTCAAGTACTTGCCTAGAGAGATATCCAAGTTCAGAGTCAACCTATACAAACATCAAGTCATTTGGGTTGAAAGACAAAAATTTTGAGGAGTAGTTAAGCTCCCTATCCCCATCTCAGATGAACAGAGAGAAGCTGATTACATTTCACCTCCCCTGGGTGTGACTATTGGAAGTGGAGAAAAACAGACAGGAGCCTACAGTGACTTTGGGTCTTGAAAACAAAAATCAAGAGACCATAAAAACATGCGTGCTGGAGCCAGAGACCCCCTAGAACAGGGATTGGCTGAGCTCATACTGAGTAGCAGTTGCCCGCCTGTCTTGAACCATAAAGGATGCCGGCATCAACAGGAACTACCCACTTTCCCAAAGAACCCTACTTGCTGGGAAGACCTCTGCTGGGTAATTAGAGCTATACAAATGTAAATAAAGCAAGCTCCATGGCTGCCTGCCTGTACTAATCAGCTTGGTCCTTTATTCTTAAATATAAAGAGGCAACCAAATATTTGAGGGAAACTAACAGCATGAAAATAAAGATCTAGATCAATAAGCAACAAACAACAATTAAGAAGAAAGAGAGATGATGCAAGAAACAAAAAAGAACTTTCATAAATGAAAAGTAGTATTCTCAGAGAGATTGATGAGGATATTGTAAGATCCAAACCAGGTGTGCTGCTCTTAAAAAGATCAATAAAAGAGCAAGAAAGAATCCTCAAATATGATTGTTGAAAGAAAAAAATAAAAAAGCTAAATGATAGAACTGAATAAACAAGGTTGAAGACCAAATTAGTGATCTTGAAAATAAAGTTGTGAAAATGGTAGCTATTACCAAAGAAGACAGCACAGAAAATGCAATGGAGGAAATACACATATGTGCACATGTGCACACAGACACACACACACACGGAGCCAAAAATGTATGCACATGTTAAGAAAGGGAAAATCTTTATTAAAATCGTAATATTGAAGACACATTTAGCTTCTATAATTACGAGAGATACAAGATACAACATAGAAGATAACAAAAGGTATCAGTATATATCAAGTATGATAAATTTAATACAGTTTTTTCCTTTCTTAACATGTGGATGCATATTTTGGGCACTCTCTTTTATAGACACACACGTCATTATGAAAGTTTTGAGATACACACACACATCATTATGAAAGTTTTGAGATACACAAAAATTAAGAAACATAAAATCCACATGGATAGAAACATGAAGACAAATGAAACCCTCCCACCAACACCAATAATCCCATCAAGTTGAAACTTGGACGGGTGAATCAGAAAGGACACTGTCGGCTTTGTTTCTTGGAAGTGAAATAGTGGATCAGAACACAGTCTGTCTCAAAACTTTCACAGTCATATGTATATGATACATATATTAATAGAAGAAAATGTCCCAGGGAGAAAAGCTAGCATCTTCAGAATGAAAGAGTTCACTGAGTACTAATGAGTATGACTATACTTAGACAGCTTGGCAAAATTTTAGAATTTTGAGTATGAAGAGAAAATGCTAAAATCTCTCAGAATGGTTCAAAAGCAAAAAAAGCAGGCTACTTACAAAAGAAATCAAATGAAGCATCTCGACGGCAACATGTGAGTTTCCATAGAATTTAAGAGGAAATGATTTTTAATCTAGAATCCCATGTTCAGATTAACTGTTAGTCTAAAAGAAAGGGAAACAATGACATTTAAAGGTTTATAGTAATGGCTAATTTTTAATGAACTCTTACTATGAACCAGGTCTCGCTCCGTGGTCTTCACAATTATTACTTATTCTATCCTCAGAACAGCTTGATTAATTTGGTATGATTGTTACCCCTGGTTTTACAAGTGAGAAAACAGAAATACAGAGAGTTGGGAATCTTGCCAAGATTGTGCCACTTATAGAAGGCAGAACTGAGCTTTGAACCCAAGAAGTTGGACCACAGAGTTGGACTCCTGGAATCTTGTTACAACATAATTTTTTCTTTCTTGACAAAAAGAAGGTGACATGGGACATAAAGTTTCTGAGTGCTGGACCAAATCAGTGGCGTGAAGAAGTAATCAAAGAAAGAGGAAAGCATTGGGTCCCAGAAGTGGTGGCACTAACCTGGGAGTTGGGACATTTCAGGGTGACAGCATGACTACAACATTTAAAAAAGAAGGGGCGGCGCCTGTGGCTCAGGGAGTAGGGCACTGGCTCCATATACCAAAGGTGACTGGTTCAAACCTGGCCTCAGCTGAACTGCAAAACAGAAAAATAGCCAGGCATTGTGGCGGGCGCCTGTAGTCCCAGCTACTGGGGAGGCTGAGGCAAGAGAATCGCCTAAGCCCAGGAGTTGGAGGGTGCTGTGAGCTGTGTGATGCCACGGCACTCTACCAAGGGCGATAAGTGAGACTCTGTCTCTACAAAAAAAAAAAAAATTGAAAAAGGAAATTAGAACATTTCATGAAGAATGTCCTTAAAAAGAAAGGGATCCTATGTGTAATTAATACCCCAATGTTCTTAATAGTAAATGATAGCATCTATTTTTCCTGTCAACAAGAAAAAAGGAAAGACATTTGGAGACTCAATTTAGAACCACTTTTTTTGGAGAGAAAGAAAAGAGAGTATTTGGAATGTTTTTATCCTAAATGGGTGAATTTAGTCACATGAACATTTTTGTCTACATGAGTTCAGTCACACCACTTGCTTCTCCGCTGTATAATATTTACTTACTCAATATCGTAAATGCAGTTTATTGCTTTTCCATTTTTAGTTAATTATAGGAAAAGTGTGGACAATTTAATTATATTTTCTATAGAATAGAAAATAATGGAAGCCTTGTGATATACAAGTACAGTAATTAATAGAAGATAAAGAAAAAGGATGAAAGGAAGGGGGGGAGGAAAGGTGTATGCAGGGAGTTGAGGTATGTTTATTTCTTCATTTTATAGAGCAGGAGTCATTAAATACAATCGTAGAATGATGCAAATGAATACAAGTAAACACTAACCTAGTAAAATACACCTGCTAAAGTTGTCAGAATAATGTTAAGAAAACCCTGACAGCTGGGCACCATGGCTCCCGCCTGTAATCCTAGCACTCTGGGAGGCCTCCATGGGCTCACTGCCTGAGCTCAGGAGTTCAAGATCAGGTTGAGTTAGAGCAAGCCTCATTTCTACTAAAAACAGAAAAACCAACCTGGTATTGTGGCAGAAGCCTGTAGTCCCAGCTATTGGGAAGATCGAGGCAAGAGGATTTCTTGAGCCCAAGAATTTGAGGATGCTGTGAGCTATGATGCCAGGCACTCTATCCAGGGTTTCAGAGTGAGACTTTGTCTTTACAAACAAACAAACAAAAAGAACATGCTTAATTAATCTGAATATACCATAATGGTGTTTGATTTGTAAAATATGTGACCTCTTAGAACAAGAGATAATATCTGAACTTAACACCTCATCTGAGAGTCCTGATTGAATCTATGTGCTTTTTCCTATCCATTTAAAGGGCCCACGTAATATAAATAACCTGTCAAGAATTTTGGAGTAGAAAAAGAGAAAAGAATTTTGGAATAGAGTTTCTTTATCTGCTCTCCAGGAAATCAAAGATTCTCATTTCCTGGAACTTGACTCATATAATTGGCATATTAAAAATCACATATTTCCCATTTTTATTCTGATTTCCCCAAATAAGAAACTTCTCAAGAAGGACAGGAAGTTTCTATGAGTTTCAGAAGACAGTGTAGCATTTTAGAAGCCAGAGTTAAATGAATAATAACTTCTCCACTGTCAAAGATGTCCAGGTTCCCAACCCCTAGAACCTATAGATGTTACTTCATGTTAACAAAGGAGATTTTCATATGTGACAAATAAAGGATTATGAGATGGAGAGTTTATCCTGGATTATCTGGGTGGGCCTGATTGAAATGAAAAAAAGCAGCATACAAGGCTCCATATTTTAGTCTTATGTTTAAAACACCTACATATACATATACATATGGATATATATGTGTGGATATAACACACGCCCACAGTAATGTATTAACAGTGGTTATTTCAAAATGGTAGAATTACATAATCTTTATTTTCCTCTTTGTACTTTTATATATCTTGGAAATTAAAAAAATATGTTGAGAGAGTTTAATTATAAAAACTAAGAGAAATTAAATGAAAAATAAAGCTTTAAAAATTAAGTGAAAATAATTTAAAAACCAATAAAAATAATAGTTAAATAGATGAGTAGATACTACAGCTAAAAAGTTAAAACATTAAAGTAAACATTAAAAAACAAAGACAAAAAGTAGAAATACAACTTAGAAAATTAATAATAAAATTTCAGAAGTCTATAAAATAGATTTTAAAATCTTTAAAGTCTAGAAATGAGGATTTACAGTGAAGTAAGGCAAGCTGAAAACAGGAAGACAAAAGATTTAATATAGGTAGATCGGAAATGAAGAAACAGAAGAAAAATAATCAAATAGCAAATATTGTTGTTACATGAAGCCAGGATACTGAAACAGTCAACAGAGTACGTCCTGAATAAAATAAGTGAAGATAAAAGGAAAAGAAGAGAGTGATTAAGTAAATTCAACTGTAGTCCCCCTAACAGCTTCAGTTCTTAGTAGAGTCTTGCTGAAGAAACTTTTCTGGGAAAATCCCCTCTGGTCCTATTACACTCGTTATTTACTCAAAAATTAGGAAAAGGAGCCAGAAGATACAATCCTTCTCTCCTCTTTTGCCTACAGGTGTGTTTTAACCAATTCTGTAGAAAAGAGCCTCAGCTCTATAGAAATCAGTCTTTACCCATTAGAAGCTTCAACAATTAAGGACCTTCAGCCTCTGGAAGCTGCCAGCCTCTTACCTGCTAGAGACAAAGGAATGTACTTCCTCCAAAACAACCATTTATGAGTTTGTTTTATTTCATTCCACTTGCTTAACAAACACCTGTAGCCTACTGACAATTAACTTGCCACTTCTTCAGAGTGGCCTCTTCTAACGGCTTAATCTAAAGAACTTTCCCTCTATCACTTTCTCTCTTATCATACTGTTTTCGTCTTTCATGGACTTCTCATAGTTTGCAATAATTTATGTATGTGCTTACTCTTTTAGCATCTACTTCTCTGAGATCATAAAATTCACTAGAGACATCATCATCACGATCATCATGTCATGATCATTTTCATCGTTAGAGAATACAGTATAGACAGTAGCACTACAACATGTATTGGATGGATGGATGTTAGGTGGAGGAAAGGATGATTATGTAGATATAAGCATGGGTAGGTACATAGATCAAGCCATAAGCTATTTGTATTGTTTCTTTGTAACCCAGTACCTTCAATAACACTGGATGTATAATGTGGCCCTACAAATTTGTTGGCTATGTTGTAGGCGCTATAGATGTAAAAATGAGTAGAGCATGGTTTGACCCTCCAGAAGACACGTTTCAGGGAGGGAAACATATGAACTAATAATTATAGCAATGTGAGATGTATGGCATGGTAGAAATATGAACTATGGAAGCACAGGAGAGAGTGTGCCTAACTGCTTGCAGAGTTCAAAGCCTCCTAATGGAGCTACACTTGAGCAGTCCTAAAGGATGCCCAGAAGTTTTCTGAATGATGAACAGAGGGAAAACATCCCAAAGATGATACAGAAAGATAAAGAGAGGATCGTTTGCAGGATCAAGAGTTGTCCAATGTGGCTGCCAAATACCAGGTCCTACAGAGGAGCAACCGATGAGGCGGGGACAAAGGCCAGACTGTACCAAAACATTTTAGCTTTGTCTTGTGATGACAAGACTTGCCATGACAAACGAGAAAATAACATGATCAGATTTGCATTTTGGAAAGGGCTCTTCTGCCAAAGCATAGCTAATAAGTTGGAAGGGCAAGAAGGTATGGAAAACAATTAGAATTTATGTAAGAAATGATGAGGGC
>CAUYON010167849.1:0-11741 GCA_963573935.1 Arctocebus calabarensis
CTGTAGTCCCAGCTACTCGGGAGGCTGAGGCAAGAGAATCGCTTAAGCCCAAGAGCTGGAGGTTGCTGTGAGCAGTGTGACGCCACGGCACTCTACCCAGGGTGATAAAGTGAGACTCTGTCTCTACAAAAAAAAAAATAAATAAATAAATAAAAGGGGAAGGGGAGAATTATTTGCTGCAGGATAATTGCCCAAACTTTATAATGTACACAATATAAGAATCACAAAACTCTGGCCTTAAAGTAATTATCATGCAAATTGATACAATACTATAATAATATTAGAAATCAATTAATTGATACATACATAGATGCAGGTACCTTCTAAATGAGGAAGAAAGAGGAAAAGCCACAGGAATTCCCCTCAAAAAGTATAAAATCACCCCTGTATCCCTCTCCTGGCACCAGGCCAACATATAATAGGCACAATACAACTTGTTGAATGAATGAATTGAATTCACTTCTTTCATTCATCACTCCCAAATCCCTAATACTTAAATAGTGGATTATTAGGTAGACAAGGAAATATGTCATGAATAGGAATAATAATAGGATTATAACAAATCATAGATCATTTTAAGCCAGTACCAGTATGGTCAAAATTTAATGTTTTAAGTCAGTGTTCATGTAAATAGTTGTTCACGCACTCTTTGTGCATCATCTGAGTAATCCAGTTATAGAGAGATGGGAAGATAAATGTTTCCAAAGAAAGGAATCAGAGCAGTTTTCCTGTTAGAAATGCATAGATAGTCTCAGTACTTCCAGGGTTTGCTCTAGGTGATTCATACTTGATACCCAAAGAATTGCTGTCAGAGGTGTTACTACTCCAAGATGGGGCTGCCTTTGAAGGATTGTGAATAAAAGGGTTTTCAAAGGGGGTTATTGCTTTTATTTGTCCAAATAGAAAAGGCACATGGAAAACAGATGGCTGTTTTTGGGCACTGAATGGCTCCAGATGATAGTACTGTTCTCAAGTCAAGCTCTGAAGAAGCTAAAACTAAGCTGGCTGTGGACAATCGATCGGTAGACACAGCCTCTGTCCAAACTGCACTCTGACCTGAACTTTATGTGGGATCTCCTTATGCAAAGAGATATGTTTACTGAGCAAGAGATTTTTGAAATTATTCAAGGTCCTAAAGGTAGACTAAGGAATTCTAATCAACAAGTAGAATTCAATTCTCTTTTCCATACCAGGAATAGCAAAGGATATATTTCTTAGATTTCCTTTTTATTCATACAAATAAAATAACAGAAATGCCTTGACCTTAAAGAGTCTTAGGCTGAGAAACAGTTGGTCTTATCAAAGCAGTTTCTCTAAGGGTAGATCATTTGAGGGTCCATGTGCTAGATAGCCAGTTGAATTATTTCTACCCCTTAAAGACATAGTAGCTTACAACCCTTAAAGGACAATTTAAGTCTATGTTAATATGTTACTGGCTGGCAAGGAGGCAAATACCTGTAATCCTAGTACTCAGGGAAGCCGAGACAGGTGGATCGCCTGAGCTCAAGGAGTTGGAGACCAGCCTGAGCAAAAGTGAGACCCTGTCTATTAGCTGGGCATTGTGGCAGGTGCCTGTAGTAACAGCTACTAGGAAGGCTGAGGCAGGAGGATCACTTAAGCCCAGAGGATCACTTGAGCCCCAGGGTTCAAGGTTGCCATGAGCTATGATGATGTCTTGGCACTCTGCCTAGGGTGACAGGGTGCGACTCTATCTCCAAAAAAAAAAAAAAAAAAAAAAAGGTTGCTGTTGACCTGTGCATTTAAACTATAATTTTCTCATAAAATATTTTTAACAACCACCTTGTTTTTCCTTCTATATCCACAGTCTATAAAGCTAGAACACTCTTTCTAATTTGTCTAACTAGTGTGTAGAGCTCAAAATTTTGAGACAGGAATAATCTGAAACCCGACCAAGTGGAATGCTTAATGCACATTGACTACAGAGTTACATGGGAGAGTGTCCCTTAAAAAAGTACAAATCATAATTGTATACGTTAAAATAAATCAGTGTGTATACTTAAGTAACAGGTCTCTCTAAATTTACCCCTACTTCTCGAGCTATGTTAAGTCACATATGCATCCATTCATTCATTTAACAAATATTTATAAAGCACCTACTATGTGCCAGGCTCTAAAGTAGGCACTGAGAATATAATAGTGATCAAAATAGACAAAAATCATGAA
This sequence comes from Arctocebus calabarensis, assembly GCA_963573935.1. NCBI lineage: Eukaryota > Metazoa > Chordata > Mammalia > Primates > Lorisidae > Arctocebus > Arctocebus calabarensis. Next base: position 2,185 of record CAUYON010167849.1, read on the forward strand.
ACTTACATCTGCTGTATTTATGAATAATACTTTAGCATGTGAATCATATTCACTACATTAGTTCTTAGATTGTTCCAACTGACCCATTTTACTTTAGTCTGTCTCTGACAACTCGTGGTTATTAATTGTTCTTCAATTTGTTGTTTGCCTAATCAATTTAATTTGACACATTGATTGACAAACTTTCCGAATCAGAGTCTTCCCTTTGTTCTTTGAATTCCACAAACTACCTTCCCCTTTGTGTGTGGTTCCCCTGTGAATCAATGATGTCATGATAAACCTTCAGGGCCTGCAACCCCCAGAGCTTACACATTTCTGGGGGCTCATACTAGAGATGGCCTGGGCCATCAGCAGATAAGAGACAATAGATCTGTGCTTTGTTGCAAGCTGTGGAGCGCCTGGTTGAGTACAATAGGAGTATTTCTGAGAATAGCTTCTGTTCAATGAAAGCTCAATAAATGAGGTAATCCCAGGACAAAGTTAAGAAGCAGATGAACATGACTTCTACCAACTAATCTCCTGTTGTTCTCCTTTCCTTCTTTGGTGTATTTTTTCTACCTTTATACATACTGCTTTAGTCAACCAAGAAAAGGAGATGTTCCTCCTTTGACCTGCTCCTTCTGCTCCCATGGAAGGGAGCTACAGCGGCTAGAAGCTTGGTCCCTACGAGCTACTAGGAGGGGGGACGATGCCTTAGGATTTCCTTCCCTGCCCCCTCAACCCTAAGTCTTCATCCATTATGCTGTGCTCTAAGATCCAGAGCAACCACCCAGAGGCCTTTGTTTTATATAATATAAGTAAATAGAATTCATTGAGCAATTACTATGTACTAGGCTCACCCTAGGTACTTTCTATGTATTAACCTGCTCAATCCTTCCAATCTGATGAGATAGGTACTGTTATTGCCACAGAGCCAACTCTTAAATAGAAATTTCTTTTACTGTTGGTCAGGAATACGGAAGAATTTTCTCTCCAAGGGCTGGGGATTGACAGAGAGTGTTTTATATTAATTGTATATTGCTGTGTACTCCCAAAAGTTACCTCAAATTTAGCAACTTAAAACAGCAAATACTGGGGCGGCGCCTGTAGCTCATTGAGTAGGGCACCGGCTCCATATACAGAGGGTGGGGGATTCAAATCCGGCCTCAGCCGAACTGCAAAAAAAAAAAAAGAAATAAAGAAAAATAGCTGGGCGTTGTGGCAGGCGCCTGTAGTCCCAGCGACTTGGGAGGCTGAGGCAAGAGAATCCCCGAAGCCCAGGAGTTGGAGGTTGCTGTGAGCTGTGTGATGCCACGACACTCTACCGAGGGCGATAAAGTGAGACTCTATCTCTACAAAAAACAAAACAAAACAAAAAATACTTATTATCTCATAGTTTTGAGGCAGGAATCTGGACGAAACTTAACTATGTGTTTCTGCTCAGGGTCTCTTGCAAAATTGCAGTCAAGATGTTGGTCATGGCTAAAGCCATCCAAATGTTTGAATGAGATGGAGGATTGACTTCCAAAATGGCTGAAACCCATGGATTTTGACAATAGTGTACCCAGTCCTGCTCATTGAGAAGACCTGAGTTACTAGCTGGATGTTGGCAAAAGACCTCAGTTTCTTGCATCATGTTCTCTTCCCAAAGCCTCAAGCCATGGAAGCTGGCGTCCTCCAGAAGTAGTCTAATAGAGAACAAGGCAGAGGCTACATGTCTTAAACTTGGCCTTAGAAGTGATCCTCTATTGCTTCTGCCACATCCATCACATAGACCAACTCTGATAATATAGGAAAGAGCTACCTAAGAGCACAAATACTTACCTAAGGGTAGGGATTGTTGAGGGGCCACCTTGAGGTTGGCTACCACACCTTTTAAAGCTGAAAACCCCAGGCCAGCTATCTTCCATATTAAGAAAATTAAGCCTTGGAGTGCCTCATATTAGCTGGCAATATGTGGCTTTACCTATTAAGCGTTAGTAAGTGGCATTGGCACGTTTAGGTGAAATGCCCACTCAGGATTAGGGCTGCCATTTGTCTTTGCTGTATTAGTGAGGTGCCCAATCTGGGATTGTTATATCAGTTGTTATATTAGCAGAAGTCAAGTTTGTATTAATGTCAGCCTGGCCACGCTAAGGGTTTGTTATCCTCATTTTATAGGCTTTGGAAATCTAGATATTTGCTCAAAGTAACACTATTACTAAGTGAAAGAAACAGATTCTGGTGCAGGCTGTCAGACTGCAGAGGACACTCTCATACCCACAGCTCTAGATGGCTCCACCCTCAAACAGGCCACAGTCACATAATTCCTTCCAGATATAGATCCAAACCCAAGGAATGGAGGCAGGGAGCCTATAGCAGGAAATAGGGCATAGCCAAAGTGCTATTCAAGAGTCCCGTGGGGATGTATATGGCAGGATCCTAAAAGATTATAAGGTAAATTTATTGTTAGGTCACAGGAATGCTTAGGGATGGAGATGGAGTGACAGGGTCCAAGAAAGGGATCTCCTGCTTCCCATGTTATGATTTAGGGCCTTCCTTTCCTATTATGTATAAGGGTGACACTGGAAACTGGTTTTAGTAAAAAAGTATCGTAAGAGTACTTTTCACAAATAATTAAAAATAAAGAAAATAAAATGTACACACATACTTGCTTTGGTAAGGTAAAAGGAACACAAATTGCAGGCATTAATGTGAACTGTTTGTCGTTTGTGTCTGGTTGATAGAATCACATTTAGGAGTAAATGCAGGAAATGTGAGCTCTGAGGGTTAATGGACTGTAAAGCATTCTTCCACTGGATACTTCTCTTGGGGATGGTTCTGACTTACTTTCTTCTTCCAAAAGCTAAATAGAAGTAGCTGTCCCTTTTAGAAAATGATGCTTGCCTTGGAGATCCCATGGCGGCCGGCCTGGGCTCCACGGCTGGTATCCATCATGCAAATATCTTGTTAGTGATGTTGCACATATCTTCCTCCTCTGGGAAACCTTCCTCGGTTTTGTCGTGGTGGTCCAGCTACTCCCTCTTCCTATTTTGCAAAATGGGAGTTTGGATTAAGGGGAAAGAAGGAAAGGTGATTTTAAAACATGGAGCACTTGGGGGTGAAGAGGATTGTCCTGCTTTAGAGATTATTGGTTCTCATTTTTCTCCAAGAGTGGATGTGGGGTGGGATATGCACATATGTCCCCTTTATGGTGGTTCATCAGCTTTATCCTTATCTAGTACCCAGAAATGCAGATGCTCCTTTCTCCTGAGAGCAGGGCTCTCTTCTGCACAACTCCTCTGAACCTCTTCCCTCCTTTATCTCCTTCCTAAGATCCCTTTCTCCTTCCCAAGGGTCTCTTTCAAGATGCATAAAACAGTGTGGATGCATAGAACACACCGCTGTGCTCAGTCAAAGACAGTTCTCTTCATGTCTCTCGGTGCCACCTTCATGCCTCCAAACGGATTTCTGATTAGGGCTGAGAGCATAAAAGTGGCAGATGAGAAGGGATAGGGGGTGAGGCAAAGATGGGGGTATGAAAAAGCGCCAAAGACAAATCATACCTACTTGGCCACTTCGCCAAGGGCCCTCAGTAGCTGGTCTGGGTGCCCCTGGACATCATTTCTAGGTGAAGCGTTTAACAGGCTGCTCTAGGTAGCTGTGTATCTGGACCCTGCAGATGTTAAAGTGTGTGAATCAGAGGACTCCAGCATGGCATAACCAGCAAGCCAGAGCTTTGTGCAACAGACCAGAAACTCACCACAACTTGGTAATATCACACACAAGGACAAACTGTGGCAGCCTCGGTTTGCTAAATGGATTCACAAACACCAGCCCTTTTTTAAAATTTCAGATTAACATAAGGGTACAAATGATTAAGTTACATTGTTTGCATTTAAGTAAAGCTCAAGTTGTAGGTGAGCCCTTCACCCAGGAAGCGTGCCGTGTACCCTTATATTGTGCCCCTTAGGTGAGAGCTTCCCAAACCCCCCTCTTCCACCCACTTGAATTTAGTTGTATGTGGGCATATAGTTGTTTATCTATTGGTTTCTTAACAGTATTGAGTACATTGGATGTTTGCTTTTCCATTCTTGTGATACTTAGGAAGTTGTTCTCCAAATCCATATAGGTACACACAAAAGATGTAGTTTCCATTTTTCTTTTCTAGCCCCTTTTTCATGGTAGAAGAGAAGGTACATCCAAAGTTAACTTTTTAAAATGTCTCCAAGTGTTGGTTTGCTTAGTGCATTCATCAAGAAGAGGTGAACTCTTAAATAAGGTGGCTGATGACACTAAATGACACTAAATTAAGAGAAAAACATTGAAGGATTCTAAGTCTCCAGATGGACTTGAATGTGTTGAGAGAGGCAGTTAGCTGCAGTATGACAGATTAAGTCTGAGTAGAATCTCTATAATTTTCAAAAGGGAGTTTGAAATGCTCAGATAAGCTAAACTTGCTGAAAGAAGGAAAGAATTCTAGAATTCGTAATTCTCTACCTAGGGGTTGAAGAACTACTTATAAGTATGGGCAGCCCGTGGGTAAAATGAGAGCATGGCCCTGTTCAGGAGAGCTGGACCTTTTTCTCCTATCTGGCCATGTGGAACTGTTTATGGTTTCCTGATTATGCCACATTCTGACCCTTTCCCCCTCAGCCCCTGGCACTCTTATTACTTTCCTTCCATAGCAGTTATCACGGTTTGTAATCAGATATTTGTTTGATAATTTGATTATCTGATCACATCATCCTGCAAACTTCAACAGGGACTTTGTTTTGTTCAGAATTATACCCCCAATGCCAACCTACTGCAAGGTATTTAGCAGTCCTCCATAAATATTTTTCAACAAACAAATAAATGATCCTTTGCACATTTTTCCCCCTCTGCTTGGAATGTCTTCATTCTTCCTGTTTGGTTGGTAACCTTGTCAAAACCCAAGTTGTATCACTACCCCAAAACACTACCTCTGCCGAGGAAATTATAGCTTCTTTTCTTTGTCTCTTCTAAGCATCTGGAATGCTGCAGTCACAACATACTACTGCAATTGTGTTTTGTTTTTTTTTAAATTTATTTTATTTTTATTATTAAATTATAGCTGTGTACTAATGCAATCAAGGGGTACAATGTGCTTGTTTCATAAACAATCTGAAATATTTTCATCAAACTGTTTAACATAGCCTTCATGGCATTTTCTTAGTTATTGCAATTGTTTGTTTACATAGCTCTCTTCACAAGTGGAGTATGAGCTCCCTGAGGTCAGGAACTGGATCTTCTTTACCTCTTTATTCCTAGTACCTAGTGGCATACAGTAAGTGCTCAAAGATGTTTGGGAAGTGAAGTAGTAAGCGAACCTTATGTTTTCTAGCCATCTCATTCAAGGAGAAGTCCATTCAGGGGCAGTGCTGATCCTTCAGTCAATAACACAGTGAATGCGCAGGACACCAGTGATGCCCACGCCCAACATTCATGCTGCTTCCCCTTCTTTTAGGGACTTGCCACTTTTCTCCTTCACCCTTGTGGCCTAAATGGACTTTCCCAGGCCACAGTGAGGTGAATCTATGATGCAAGCTGGGGCAGTCAAAAAACTTCCCTAGGCTTTTTTCTTCCAGTAGCTGGGCGACAACAATTCTTTCCTCTCTGATGTACTAATGCGAAGGTGTCAGCCCAAGTCATTCCTCACTACTTGGAGAAAGGAACCATTTCTGGAGAGCACTGGAGAGGATCCAATGTGTAGTTTGGGCACTTAGCTAGCCCTGCCCTTTCAGAGGTTGGTTATGTAAGTGCATACATCTCTCTTTGGCTTTAAGCTAGTTCAGATTGTACGGCTTTCTAACAGGGGCAGAGCTCGGCCTCTGTACTACTGCTGGTCCCTTCTGTCCAGCCCTTTCCTCATACAACATCCAGCTCTCCCCTAAAACTTCTTCTTCTTCTTTTTTTTTTTTTTTGAGACAGAGTCTTACTTTATTGCTTTCTGTAGAGTACTGTGGCCTCATTGCTCACAACTACCTCCAGCTCTTGGGCTTAGGCCATTCTTCTGCTTCAGCCTCCCGAGATAGCTGGGATCACAGGCGCCCGCCACAACACCCGGCTATTTTTTTGTTGCAGTTTGGCCAGGGCTGGGTTTGAACCCGCCACCCTCGGTATATGGGGCCGGCGCCCTACTCACTGAGCCATAGGAGCCTCCCCTAAAAACTTCTTGAACAAATATTACAATGAAGAATACCAATGTGGAAGACATTCAGTTTTAAGATGACAGACTAAAGATAGTTCTGTTCCCCTTTCTCCTCAAAAAGTCCCCTAAAAAAAATGAGAAGAACAAGAATCAGAAACATGGAGCTTATCTTTCGTAAAACTAGAAGACAGTTATGACTCTGTATCAAAAAAGGAGGAAGATCACACTAAACTACCTGCCCAGGGCCACCCAGTCTATCAGAAGGAGCCAATTCACTCCATTGGACAGCAAGAAGCCTCAGGAATTGGTGGCACCAGGTACCTGGAAGGCAGCGGCCAGGCAGGAGGGTATAAGAAGCAGCTTGATCTCTAAGTTCCCAGCTACTCTACAAGGCAAGAAGATGGGAGCATTTTTTTTTTTTTTTTGAGACAGAGTCTCACTATGTTGCCCTGGGTAGAGTGCAATGGCATCGCAGCTCACAGCAACCTCAAACTCTTGGGCTAAAGTGATTCTCTTGCCTAAATCTCCCAAGTAGCTGGGACTATGGGCACCTGCCACGATGCCCAGCTATTTTTCTGAGATGGGGTCTTGTTCTTGCTCGGGCTGGTCTTGAACCGGTGAGCTCAGGCAATCCACCCACCTCGGCCTCCCAAGTGCTGAGGTTGTGGGCATGAACTACCTCGCCTGGCCCCAAAGATGAGAGTTTTTAGAGAAGCTGAGACAGAACATCTTGGGGAATCAGGTACTGTACAGAGGAGAGCTGGCAGTGAGGGGCTAGCATCTGAAAAGAGGAAAGTGAGAACTCAGTGCCCTTCCCTGCCTGGTTCCAGGTACTTCCTCTCTCCCCACCTCCCTCGGGGGACTGAGTGATGCGTCTCTGGAGAAACAGAACATCACCAGAGAAAATACCAACCTACAATAAAAGTTAGGGATCCCCAAAGAAAAGTTGACTGACTATCTGCTTTTATTATAATGAAGGCCATCAGCTGACAAGGCCATCCACATGTAAGTAGCTTCCAAATAGTCTTTGAGTACCTTGTTTTAAGTTATAAATGGATAGACAAAAATCACTGGAAGTGTGGCTCGGCGCCTGTGGCTCAACAGGCTAAGGCGCCAGCCACGTACACCTGAGCTGGCCGGTTTGAATCCAGCCCCGGCCCGCCAAACAACAATGACGGCTGCAACCAAAAAATGGCCGGGCATTGTGGCGGGTGCCTGTAGTCCCAGCTACTTGGGAGGTGGAGGCAGGAGACTCGCTTAAGCTCAGGAATTGGAGGTTGCTGTGAGCTGTGATGCCATGGCACTCTATCCAGGTTGACAGCTTGAGGCACTGTCTCAAAAAAAAAAAAAAAATCACTGGAAGTGTGATGAAATCCCCTAATAAAGTAGTTAGAAACCTGAACAATAGTGATGACAACAACAATAAAAACTCGGGAGGGGAAGAAAAAGCTTTCAGAGAGAAAAAGAAAAATCATTTCAAAGGATTGGGGAAAAGAATAATCCTAGATAACAACTTTTGGAGCTACAAGCTAATTGAGTAAAGTCATTAAAAGTTGGAGTAAAAATGATTTCAGCCTACAATTCTATACCAACCCACCAAAACCAGCCTTTAATTATGGGTAAGAATAGTATATACAAGTTTTTATACAAATAACATCACAAAATGATTTCTTTTTTACATATTCTTTCTCAGGAAATTACTGGATGTTATATTCCAACAAATAAGCCAAGAAAGAACACAGCAGATCCAGGGAAAAAGGCATCTCGAGGATGACAACCAAAGGAAGTCCCTGAAGACCACCAGGTAAGACGAGATTAGGTGGCAGGCTTAGAAAGTAACTCATGTGAATTAAATGGGGTGGATGGGCTGGGAGGAACAAAATGGAACTACTCGATGATCTAAAATTTCTGAAAATTTTTGTTGAGAAATGTTTTACAGCCAGGCACGGTGACTCACCCTATAATCCTAGCATTCTGGGAGGCTGAGGCAGGTGGACTTTTTGAGCTCAGGAATTGGGAGACCAGCCTGAGTAAGAGCGAGACCCCATCTTTAAAAAGAATAGCCAGGTATTGTGCTGGGCTCCTATAGTCCCAGCTACTCAGGAAGCTGAGACAAGAGGATCACTTGAGCCCAAGAGTTTGAGGTTGCTGTGAGCTATGAAGCCATGGCATTCAACCCCAGGGCAACAGAGAAAGACTCTGTCTCAAAAAAAAAAAAATGTTTTACAGATTTGTTGATGAGTTCGTATGAGAATGAGCACTTATCATTGGTTAAACACAATCTAAGCAAAGAAAAAAACACAGGCAATTATCAACTTCAAGAAAAATTAAAAGATATACAAGAAAGTAACTGTAATCACAATGCCCTTCTTGATTCATCAGCAAACTGTATTTACAGTAATGGTAATTAACACTGAATATAGACTGAATCAAAACACAGGGTACAACAATGCTGGGTGAATGGGGGAAAGAGCAGAGGAAGAGAAAGAGCACCAATAGCCTCACCTATAAGGAAAGGACATCAATAGATAACATCAACTTGATGACTAGAGAGAGAATTATAAACCCAGAAACTTGGAGACAAATAGAAACATCTAAAAAAAAAGAAAAAAGCTGGAAGTGATTGTCTCTGGATAATAGGATGGTGGGCATGGGGGTGAGGCAGAGCAGCATGAAAATACTGCTTTTTGTTGTTGTTATAAGCCTTTTGGCACTACTTAACCTTTTAAGCTATATATGTTTATTCCTTTGATAAGTAAATGTTAGTCTTAAGAATTCTGCCATATTGAAAGGGCATCAAATTATTATCCTGCACAGTTGCCCATGCATCATGTTACAGTTGTGCTCTAATGCTTGGAGGATTGCAGGTGTGGTCAGAGAGAGGTCAAGGGACAGATAAGGGAGTGTTTTATGTACCAAGCTAGAGAGCCTGGCTTTTATTGTAAAGGGAATGTGAGCCTTCAGAGATCTTAAACAGTGGAATAATAGGATCAGAGACGCTCTCTGAGCATTAGTCTCCTCATCTGTAAAATGACTGACTTGGCCCAGGAAGAACCAATCTGTCACTCCCCCTCCCCCCCGCCCGGAACATTTGATTATGAAAAATTTTAAATGTCTTCTTAGTTACTAGTTAAGCAATGTATTTATTTTTTTATTTTTATTTTTATTAAATCATAATTGTGTACATTAGTGCAATCATGGGGCACAATGTGCTGACTTCATATACAATCTGAAATTTTTTTTTTTTTGAGACAGAGCCTCAAGCCGTCACCCTGGATAGAGTGCCATGGCATCATAGCTCACAGCAACCTCCAATTCCTGGGCTTAAGTGAGTCTCCTGCCTCTGCCTCCCAAGTAGCTGGGACTACAGGTGCCTGCCACAACGCCAGCCATTTTTTGGTTGCAGCTGTCATTGTTGTTTGGCAGC
>CAUYON010167851.1:0-15923 GCA_963573935.1 Arctocebus calabarensis
TCCAACTCCTGGGCTTAGGTGATTCTGTTGCCTCAGGCTCCTGAGTAGCTGGGAGTACAGGCGCCTGCCACAACGCCCAGCTATTTGTGTGTTGCAGTTTGGCCGAGGCCAGGTTTGAACTTGCCACCCTTGGTATATGGGGCCAGTGTGCTACTTGCTGAGCCACAGGGGCTGCCTCCAAGTCCCTGTATTTTTTTAACTCATCCTTTATTAATCTCTCCTTCTCTTTCTCCATTCAGCCATACTAGTCTCCTGGATGTTCCCTAGATTTGTTACATATTAATTCCTTTCCGTACTTTAACTCTTCACTGGGCTCTCATTTTTTCAATGAGTGAATGCTTGATGACCCTTCTTAAAATTGCAGTCATTTAATTAATTAATTTATTTATCTATTTATTTTTTTATTGTTGGGGATTCATTGAGGGTACAAAGAACTTGGTTACACTGATTGCATTTGTTAGGTGAAGTCCCTCTTACCAAAAAAAAAAAAAATTGCAGTGACCTGTCCCCTTTAAGACATGCACACACATATACACAAACTCTGAAAACATGTGGCCTCCACCATCACTGTGTTTTACTTTTCTTTTCCTTATCAATTGCCACCTTATTTTTATAATCATAATTGCTTGTTCCTATCTTACATTGCTAGAATGCAAGTTTTGGAAAATCAATCACATTGATCTGTATTATTCACAGACGTATCCTAAATATCTAGAAGATCTAGTATATAGTAGATTCTAAATAGTTTTGAATCAATACTTGACTGCGCCAGGGATTATGAAGTTGGTAATTTGTAATGAGTATCCAGTCATCCCTTGAATAAAGTCTAATATATTTTTTCCTCATTTCTGTATCATATTCCCTAATTGTGGATTGTGAGAATAATTTTGCTTAGAATACATTTCACTTAAAATTATTTTCTCATTTTAAATTACTAGCTGAGTATATAAAGATATTTAAAGTATTTTGCTAAAATTATTTTCAAATAGGTAAATCAGTATAAATCCAAAGAATAACTGTTTCTATAATCATGCATTGCCAATTCCTTACTTGGCACAATTTTGCAAAACTATGCAAAAATATGTAGTCATGCTTTTAAAATATTTTGACAGATAGAAAACTACACAGCAAAACATTACTATAAAATGATTACAAAGAAAAATGCCATTTATTAGAAATGCTGCCTCTTTTTCATTAAATTTGAGATACATTTTTATATATGAAATGTTTCTTACATTTAGAAATTGTTTTTACTTGGAAAGAAAAGATAAATATCTAAAAATTTCAAAATGAATAAACATGGACTGCAAAAATCTATTTGAATCAGACCTTGGAAAACATTTAACCATTAAATAATATCATCAAAATATGTATTTCTTTAGTTTCACAAGTTTTGACTTGTTGACCATCACCTCTTATGTTTTATGTGGAAATATCTTGGAAAAAATAAATACTTTTCAGCTGAGCATTTTTAGACTGAGGAGTCTAAAAATGATTATTCACCTGTTTTAGTAATATATCTTTAGTGGGCTTGGAACATAGTTATGGATGAGAAAGTAGAGACTTCAGTTCATTCAGACTGAGCACATTTCAATTGGCAAAAGAAAATGTTTATAAAAATGTCTGTGGTCTGTGAAACAATGTGGTAGAATCTCTCTGTTTATATTCTGAGGGGTCCTAGTCACATGAATGATTTTATTCAGTGGAATATATAAATGCCAATCAAGTCAATCACTCATGGGGAGCCAAAGCCTTGCAGAAAGAAAGATACCCCAAGGAATTGGAATGACCTTACACTGCCAAAGCAGAGCGGATTGAAAAGTTTAATGCCATGGACAGATTTTGACAGTGGTAATGGTGTTGGTGTCCTTGGTTTGTTCCTACTCTGGGGAGTTATAACTTTAAGAGCTTTAATTTTTGTTTATCATGACAAGTTCTCCAGATATATAGCCCTTTGGCATTAAGGGCTCTGCCATGCCCCATTTCTCTTCTGTAAGTCTAGAATGGACCGTAAAAGAAGAAAGCATGGCAATGTATACATATTTGTAAAGGACATGATTTAAAGCTTAATTCTACTTTCCTACTTATGGACATTATAACTTTATAGAGCTATAAGTAGGTAATAATATCATGATGAATATTAATTTTTTTCATTTTACATAGGTGTGGCCGTTTCTTTTATGATGTATTCTGTCCATGAACCCACTGGGTCTGGTTTCACTAATGACATTAAAGTTAAGCTTTAAAAATCCATATTCTATGTATTTTTTTTTCTAATAGCTTTCCTCTGGCACATGAATACACCTAATCTAATGGGTGACTTCATCCCTTACTTTCCCAACCATCTTGGTTTTCCTCAACCTCTGCTCACACCATCACCTTTAGAATGACTACATTTTCTTTTACTTCTATATGGCTCTTTTTATTCCCAATACATAAACTAGCACAAATAACAGCCTAAGGATAAAAGGATTTTTATTGTACCCAAAGTGAAAAGCTGGGGACTGTCAGAGAATGGTAGATGTTTGTATTTTGTTTTTGTTTTTAAGAATGCATTGTGGATTTTGCACCAATGTTATTTTTGTTCTGGTTACGTATGACTGTCACCTTTGTGGAATGATGCGCTGTATGTTCACATGCGTGAAGATAATTGGTATGTTTGTAGAGATGCACTTACTTTAATGGATCAGAAATTAAAATTATGTGATTCTTTCTTCATGTTCCTTCTCTCATTATTATACTATTGGTCCTCTCTAAACCCACTGACCTTGTCCATTTTTCTGAATTCTATTCCACAGTTAGAGTTCAATTCTCTGCCCAATATAGTATCTTCTATTTATACAGTGATTGCTCATGTACTTTTCTGTCATAAGAAATCTTTAATGGGCTTTCCTGTCTTAAGACTATTGAAGGAAGGAGCCATTTAATTTAAAAATAGATAATTTAGCATGTATTAGAGTCGAACAAAGGCAGAAAGATATACATTTCTGGTAATATTAACACTTATATTTCTCTCCTGTTTCCTTTTCAGTGCATTCAAATTAAAGCAAATAAGCAAAATGTGGCTTTTGTTCGCGTGGTTTTTACTTTTCAATTTCTTTCCACCCTGATTCTCCTTGCAGCTTTCACATATGGACACATATTATTTGTGTTGAACAAGATCCAAGTACTGTTTTGAGTTATGCAGTACAACGTCTGATAGATGTCATATATAAAAATAAAGGGCCTAATACATTCCTTCAAAGAATAATCAAGGTAAGTAATGTGCACATAGGGCACACACTGCTCAAATAAATATCACAAAGAGACAGCTGTCTTTGCTGTGAGGCACACATCTTCCCTGGTGACCTACCCCTGACAATACCTACACTCCACTCAGGAGAATAAGGAGCTTTGTTCTGTCAGATGAGAAAAAAGCACAACTGCTTCAGATGCATTTATCTTCTCTTCCCCATCTGTCCTTCCACCTCTCTGTTCTTCCGGTCTCTACCGCTCTGGTTTAATTCACCTGCTCAGATGTTGTCCTTGCCCTCTCCTGATGACTAAATCTACCTGTCCGTCTCCCTCTCTGTCTCTGCCTTTCTGCCATGTCTATCTTTGGTTCCCAAGTTCTCTTGACACACATACACAAACACATCTTTTTCCTCCTTTTTATCTTAAACTTTTCTATGCATATTTCTACATTAAATATATTTGGGGGAGAGAGAGTTAGATACATAATTTATACTTTAGAGGCTGAACTCATGCCTGTTCTGCTCTCTAGCATAGTAAAATATCAAACCTGCTTACTGAGCCAACGTGCTTCCTTGGGAAACCTCCTATGATTCTAAAGGCGAACAGTCTTACCTATCAGGAAAATAACATGCATTGGATTTGCATCGTGCCTTTTAGTCAAACGAGGCAGCAGCTCCGTTAGACCTCTGACTTCAAAAATATATAAGAATGCACACAGAATTGTTTAACACAGTGACCTTGTCGAGGCTCAGAGTGAAATCTTATTCTGAGAAAATAACACTTGAATGAAAAAATAATTTACACCTGGCATTCTAAAGTGTAATTATACCCATAATAGGCCTATTTCTTAGGGTTAAAGCTAAGACTATATTACATGGGACAAGGGACAGAGGGAGAATTACATGATTTTTTTTTTTTTTTTTTTTTTTGCAGTTTTTGCCTGGGGTTGGGTTTGAACCTGCCACCTCTGGTATATGAGGCAAGTGCCCTACTCCTTTGAGCCACAGATGTCACCCTACATGATTGTTTGTGGAATGCATGTTATTGACTTAAGTATAAAGCAAATTGCTTTATATATAACATCTCATTTTATTCTCGGTATCACATTTATCCCTCTGACTTATCTCTATTTTATTATACATGAGGAAACTGAAGTTCTACAAAAGTAAATTAACTTGCTTAATGTTATAAATTAAGGAAGGGATATGATTGTGATTCAATCCCAGAGACATGGGGTATTGAAAATATCCATTTCTCTCCTTGTTAATACAGTTTTTCCATTAGCCTGCCCCAATGTTTCCAAATTCCTCTGAGGATTCTATTCCTTTGTTGGATAACTTTATTGCTTATTTAAAATCCGCTTAAGTGAGATAATCCACTAAACTTTTATTTGCCATTACAATCTTGGCATTATTCCTTTTTTTCAAAAGTTACACCTAGCAAATACTGAAAGGATGAGATACAGCTGAATAATAAAGGCAGAAACCTGAGTGTCATAAAATTAACAGAAATTACTGGAATGGGTAGAACAATGGTAATAATTCAGGACTTGCCTGAATGTCTTTTATGGAACATGTTAATATTCAAAGGTGTGTAGTAATAATATAATTAAAAATTTTTAATTATTTTAATTTTCTAGGCATATAAGTTTTAGAGAATTGGATATATTGAATAATTCAACTGACATTTCACATTCCATCTACTAACAATTGCCAAGTATCTAAAGGCTGGATTCTGTTAGGAAATTTTACATCTTTGACATTTTTTAAGCCTAATGACAACCATACACTATAGATATAATTGAGCACAATTAAATAAATGATTAATTGAAGCTAGGAGGGTTTTGTTATATGTTCAAACTTAGAGAGGTTTTAATTACAATGATGAATCATTGTATATGAATCATATATGTACATATTTATTTAAAATTTCTAATTCAGTATTTTCCACTCTTTATCATTCTTTCCAGTTCGCGTCTGAACTCATTTATTGATGCTGAACCAACACATCTAGGTTAATACTGTGCAATCCAACTTCTGGCAAGAGAACCACTAAGTCATTGAATTTGGGAGTTGGTGGCACATTCATTGTGATGTTAATCATCTTAATAGTAGAACTTTTTTCTTAATCTTCAATTAGATTGAACTTAAAATTAACATTTATCTTATTTTACTTGTCTGTAGCCACTGTTAATTAAAATTTTAATTAAGCAGCAGTTGTTAGCAGTTAGTTCTAAGTTGTTAGAATTCATGATAATCTAAAACCAAAATGTTAGTAGATGTATGTTTAAAAATGGGTACTGTCAGGAATTTATATGAACACTTGCTTTTTGCTAGTTTTAACAGTTAAATTAGAAATGCCTAAGTGTCATTTGGAAAGACACAATGCAAGGTGATCTAGTCTAAAAACCAGCATGGTCCACTAATGACATCCTTGTAGGGAATAAGACCTTTGCTTCTACTCCTGGCCACAGGCTGAAAAAGTCATTCATACTTAGCAAGCAGCTCATTGGTTTTGTATATCATTATTTTTATCTATAACACGGAGATAATAACTCTGACCTACCACACAGAGATCTGTAATGATTAATTGAATAATGTCCATTAAGTGCTTCCAGCTACTTAGAATAAATGCACTATATGGCTATTAAGCTTTGTTATTATAAGATGTTGATTCAATGTAATATCAGTGATGGTCCATGATTATGAGGAAAATTACTTCCTCTGATCATGTGAGTGCAATATATATTGATTTAAACTATATATTCTTTGGAACACATTTAGATTTTCTGAATGAGCTAAGCAAAGGGCAGCATTCTATACAGTATTTTTAGTTGCATATTTAACAATACACATTTAATCTATCAGGCACTTTTATAAGCACTTCATCCTTATAGTAATGGGGGACGTAGATGTCATTTTCTCATGTTTTATATGAGGCACCTAGGGCACTAAAATGCAAATGACTTGCCCAATGGCACACAACTAAGATGTGGTAGAGTCAGAATGTAACTCTTAAACAACTGGCTTCAGACCATGATTGCTTAACTAGTCCCTTAGACTACGTCTTTTATATTTACATTTACATTTTACTCTTTGCTCAAGAAAAGTGGAAGGGTTTAGTTGTATTATATATCACCAGAAAAATACACAGATCTATCTTTTTAAAGACAAGGTTAGCCCAGGAAGATCTCCCGTGGAAATTTGGGTAAGGAAGGACTGAGATATAAAGAAGGTAAGTGTGGGGTGGGGCCTGTGGCTCAAAGGAGTAGGGCACCAACCCCATATGCCAGAACTGGCAGGTTCAAACCCAGCCGTGGCCCAAAACAAAAAACTGCAAAAGAAAAAAAAAAAACCCAAACCAACAAACAAAAAACTATAAAGAAAGCAAGTGTGTGTGTGTGTGTATGTGTGTGTAACGTAATCCAAGCCTCTTTGTCCATGTACCGGTACCATCACTTCCTATTCTTTGGGAAGGATATTTTAGGTTCAGTGTAATTTTAGATTTAATTCAAAAAACAAATTTAAGAAATATTGTATGAGGTTATAGCATCTGGGGAAAGAATGGATATTTTTTCTCTAATGTTTTTATCAAGTAGGAAGACGTGGGTTGTAAACAAAATAAAAACCTCAGTATAATAAACCCAAATTGTAAAATAAATTATCATCTCTCAAAAGAAGAGATTCATAGATCAACTGATTTAATTTAATTTTAAATTCAGCACCTGTACATTCTTCTACAAGGACTCAGACTTTTCCCTTTTCTCCCCAACCCTCTCAGTATGTGCCTGAGCTCCCTGGAGATGATACAGTAGCTGCCTCCACCCATTACACACATCAGTAGCTCCAAGAAGAATAAAGCTGCAGTCTTCCTCATTTCACCTCAATTACTTGCCGTAATAATTCCCCTGTGCCTTATGGGATACAACTTGTTTTCACACTTGACCCTAAAACAAATAGCTAGAGGAATAACATACTCATGGTTAGCTACGTTTATCATTCCTTAGTCATAGACTGTGGCTGTCCTTTCTTGAATATCACAACTTCATGAATGAATGTAGTTTCCTGACCTAATTAACATTCTCTTAACAAGGAAGAAAGAAGGTAACTATTGAGTAGATGATTGTATATAGTCAGCTATGATCTGTATATATTTTTGAATGTGTTATCTTTTTTCCCCTGCCTTTGACATTTCCAAGTGAGAATGAATGCATTTAATTGATATTAATTTTAAACGCTAATGCCTATGTTATGGAGCAAAATGTTAAAAATTTAGATTATTACATTATAATTGTATTGAACTGAATTTTTGCCTAATTGTACCATTCTGAGGATGACCCACAACCCATTTTTCTTTTAAGCTCAAATGCAGATATTACCCAAAATTCATTAATCTGACCCAAACATTTGTGTATGATGTAGATTTTCTTCTAGATGCTAAATCAACATGTAGAGTTTAACACATTCATAAAACAATGCACCTAATTAGTTTATCCATTTCTAGGCTCTGTTCTCTCTAATGCATTATTTGCTTTACTGGTTTTTATTTATTTATTTGCAGGGTTTTTTTTTTTTTTTGGCCATTGCTGGGTTTGAACCTGACACCTCCAGTATATGAGGCTGGCACCCTACTCCTTGAGCCACAGGCACCACCATTTTACGGGTTTTTATTTAGCATAGTAGTTTTAGTGGTGGTGTATGTGTGCATATATTACATATGCACATATATGTATTTAATTATACAAATACACACATACATGGAAATGGACTGTAAACTTGATAAGTTTTATCAAGTATTTTGAAACATTAGTTGATTTTCAAAAAAAAATGGTTAACTCTTCTTTTCTATGAAGTGGCAAGATGTTACCTGTACTGCTATCATCACACTATGACTCTACTGGGTACTTTATTCCCATAATTAAATTGCTACTCCTCCCATGCTATAATAATGAAGGCATAACTAAAATTTACATAATATATAAGTTTCTCAGAATTTTCCCTATTGAAATAATTTTTGCAGCACAAATGAGTATTTTATGACAAAAAAAAATCTGGAGAAAGGGCAAAAAAAAACTTGCTAAGCCTGTGAAAGCTAATATGCTACCTGCCACTGGCATGGACTGGGTAGGCTAAGCTGCATTTTCCTGATGGGTGTGACTAGGAATTGCTTTTTCTTGACCTCACAGCAGAGCTAGAGTTCTGTGACATTCATTATGAAAATAGTAGTATTATGATTTGACGTTCACAAAACATTTTCAAAATATATTTTGTGTTGAAGTAAATAAAAAATCGTATTTTCCCCAATCTATGGATGAGGAAGCTGATGCTATAAAAACATGACACGTCACTTTCATTTCAAATTAAAAATAAAATGGCCTCACATGTTGACTAAATCTTGTGCTCTCTTCATTACACTAATCTCTTTAATTGAATATTATATCTCTATTTTTCTTGTATTTCTTTCAGTACCTTTTCAGGTATAAAGGACAATGCCTTATACCTTTTTAAATGCTTAAAAGAAAAACTGGTGCCTCAAATTTCATTTAATTTGTTGCATTAAAATATAACGCAGGAAGTATCACTATGTTCATAAAGCTTTGTGAATACAAAATTTATTTTGAACACAATTATTTCAGTTTAATCAATTCACAATCTTATTGGTGTTTATAAAAGCTTGTCAAAAGTGTAATTAAGTTCCATCTTCTTTTCTATCAAAGCTACAAGGCTAGAGTTTAGTGGGAAATCAGGTGTAAATCATGAATTGGAAAATCTGTTCTGACATAGCTTTCGGTAAAAAATGGGATGATTAATCCAGACAATAACGAATATAAATGGAGTTCTACCTGTTCTATTAAGTGAACCACAGAAATTAGTCAATACTATTTGTCTTGAGGACAAGTAAAGATTGAGCCAAAATACACTAAAAAGAGACTATATTAATGTAGATTGTAATTAACCAGAATCTCCTACACTCTAGTCATCAATAATGAAAAAATATGCTTTATATATGCATAATCACACACACATCTGGTGTCAACACACTTTGCAAACCTACAACTTTTAGTCTACTATTTTTCAAATACAAAAGATGGAAGTAAATGTTGCAATTCTATGAACTTAAGACACTGGGAACCACCTCAGTGCCCTGTTGACTTCAGATCTTTATTAGTCTTCTGCATAAATGCCATTCTGATGAATGTTCTATGTCTACTCACCTAAAATATTTCAAATAAATTAAAAATAATTTAAACGACTAATTATTTAGTACATACAGAGTACTTATTCTTCGTTAATTATATTTTAATTTAAAATGACTTTACTTTGTGAATCATCTAGAAAACAAACAAACTTAATTATTTTTTAGGCTTTATTTTTTCCTAGACTCTCTGACCATACTTGGTTAAACATATTGTTAATGTTTGCTACCCATCACATGTAACAGCATTGATTTGAAAAATTAAATGTACAGGAAAAATTTCCTTCTTCAAAATCATAAACAATGTATTCACTTTAAGATGTTGGCGAGCATGGATGTGTATAAAGAAATGTGGGTGAGTTTCTCCTCTGTCTGGGTATTCTATTAAATGCCAGAGACACACAGAAGTTCAGGATCAAAGGGAAAGTTGTTATAAAACTTCTTGGAAAACGTGAGATTGAAAAAAAATGAGATTATTTCCTTGTCTATTTCTTAGGATTGAGTTTTCCTAAGTACCAGAAGAAACAGTAATTTTTTTATGACTAAAATTAATAAAAGAATATGGCATTAATTTTAAAAATATATAGAAAAAATATATAGATTGAATGGGACACTCCTAAAAAGGGAATTTGTAGAGGTGGCATCTATGTTGGTCAGCTTGCAATGAGAAGTGAAAATGTCAGGAGCAGAATGAAGTCTCATCAGGCTAAGGAGAGAAAAATCTGGACGCTCTGCCTGACCGCCATCTTCCTTTGTCTTTCTGTTTCCACTCTCCCTCCATTCAAACCAGATCTCTTCCACAGGGGAGTGAAACAGATGGTTGAATGAAAGCATATCACTCCTCTCTGGCTGGGAGATACATCTAAACAAAGGGTCTGTGCAAGGTCTGGGCATTTCTACCTCTTCTGCTTTCCCAATCTACCATCCTATGCTTCCCTCACATTACCCCAGCCTTATTTCCCTGCAATGACCTTTCTCTAGATATTTTCATGCTTGGAGCCTTTACTTTCCTAAGATGCCATCTAATTAAACAAGCCTCCTATACCCCGACTCTCTCAGAGGCAGACATTCATAATCACTACTCCCCAATCCCCACCTTCTGTTCTTATTCTGTAGAGGTTAGGACAACATGATAGAACACATACGTATTTGTTCATTGCTTTGCTTACTGTGTGAATCATCTAGACAACAAATAAACTTAATTACTTTTTTAGGCTCACTAGTCTCTCTGGCCGTACTTGGTTAAACAGATTGTCAATATTTGCTTCCCATCACATGTAACAGCATTGGATTGCTGTGAAACAGGAAATCTGGCTTTCTGATTTCTTACTGTACCCTCATACTGAGCACGCTGTAGGCTCTGAAGAAATAGTAGTGGATGGGTTGATAAAAATCACGTGATTATAATAAGGCAGAATTAACAAATTGCCAACCTATTTTTTTCATACAGAAATGAATATGCTTTTCTTTTTCTTGTTAATTGTTTTTATCTTTTTTGAATGAAATGGAGACATGTGGGAGAAACAAGAGGAAATTTCCTCTAATTTGGGTGTGGGAATCACCTCTAGAACTTGGTGCCTGAAAAGCTTGCTTCCAGGAAGAAGACATTACGAAATGCATGCTTACTTTACACAGAAGAGTAAACGCACAATCAGCCTACATAATTCTATAAATTCTTTAAACGACCAACTATTTGAAGAAAATCCATATTCAAGCAGACTTTAATTTGGAGTTCCTCTTCCATTGGATCTGTATATAGCTTTGACACTGGTTAAAGCCAGCTTTGATTTCTGCATTTACAAATTAATCACACAGCCACTGGGGGTGCTACGCCCTAGCAGGGGTCCTCAAACTATGGATGCAGCAGTGTGAATTGTATTTGTTCCCATTTTGTTTTTTACTTTAACATAAGATATGTGCAGTGTGCATAGGAATTTATTCATAGTTTTTTGTTTTTTTGTTTTTTTAAACTATAGTCCGGCCCTCCAGTGGTCTGAGGGACAGTGAATTGGCCCCCTGTTTAAAAAGTTTGAGGACACCTGTGCGGCCTAGGGCAACCCTGTTCTGTGACACTATGAAAAAAAATAAGGAGAATCCCCCCCCTCCGCCAACACACAGACACACAATGGACAGTGGGATCATTTCACATATTCTTTTCTCTAAACACATCTTCTAATTTTTATTTTATTTTTATTTTTGGAGGTAGAGTCTCACTATATTACCCTCAGTATAGTAGTAGAGTACTGTGGCGTCACAGCTCACAGCAACCTCCAACTCTTGGACTTAAATGATTCTTTTCCCTCAGTCTTCCAACTTGCTGGGACTATAGGCATCAGCCACAATGCCCGGTTATTTTTTGGTTGTAGTTGTCATTGTTGATTGGCAGGCCCGGGCTGGATTCGAACCCTCCAGCTCTAGTGTATGTGGCTGGCGCCTTAGCCGCTGAGTTACAGGCGCTGAGCTGGCATCTTCTAATATTTTTTCTCATGGTTTTCACAACTCTATGATAGCTTTGAAGTAAGACAAAGAAATTATTTTGACAGATAAAAAGTATCTGGCTTAATATACACAGTTCTGTTAACTTTTAATTCCAGTGATAACATTTTACTACCTTCAAATTATGAGAAACAATGATAATAAAATGTGGTTATCATGGCTGGTGGTGAAAGGAAGAAAGTGATGCCATTTCTGTGCTCTTCTCTGACTGTCCTTCTGCACTGGCTGGCTTTCACGTGGTGCCTTAGTGACACTAGTTGTTGGATAATCAATGCTGTCATTCACTCCTCTAGGGTAAAATTGGCTATGATTCTCTACCTAGCAGAATGTTAACACCCTTTTAGTGCCTACTTTCTAATTAGATTTCAGATTACAGTTCAAAGTTAAATTTCAGATGGCTACTTTCTCCCCAATAGTTAAATAAGATGATGTCTGTTTTAGAATGGACTCATGTCCAATACCATAGACGTCATTAAATATCATTGACTTCATTATTTTTGCACTCATTAAAATCTTTGGTGGGTTATAGGAATATATTATTATTATAAAGAACATTAATTATCCTCACGAGTAGCTGTGGTAAAAATAGTAACAAATAGAAATATTTTATAGGTTATTTATTTGTCAATATTATATATGTCTAATTTTTAAAATCATTTTTTCTATCATAAGCAACAGATACCTGTTTTTGCAGCAGACATATCATTATCCATTTTCATATGTTTTCTTGATTGTTTCCATTAATTAAATTCTTAGCAGCTGAAATTGCTGTTTCAAAGGTGTTACCATTTAACACAAACTGTCAAGTTGCCATTCTTAAAGTTGTACTAATTCACACTTTTACCGATAGTCCACAGGGTATAATTTTCTCTGCACACTGCAAAGTCTGCATATTACCAATGTCTTGAACTTTGAAAAACTGAGACAAATAATCTATGTTACTCTGTGGTTCACTTATACCAAAAGAAGATAAGAAAAACAGGTGAGAAAATCTTAGCATCCTTGTGAGTTTGGGATGAAAAAGACTTTCCTTTTCTATTCTTTACGAGCCTGCCTTCAAGTTTGATTAAATGAATATACTGCACTCTGATAATAACAAATACACTAAAATTATTTTCATTGAAAATTTCTTTACTACTTTAACTCTGAAAAGGTCGTCTTACACAATAGTTAAGACTGTAAGTTGAGAACTCATTTGAACCTGAGTTCAAGTTCAAGCATAAGCACTTAAAACTCTATTTTTTCATCTGAAATATGAGGGTGATAATACCTGCCTTCCTAGGATCTTACAAATGTTGATGACTTAGTGAAGTGTCAGCACATAGTAAGCAGTTAGTAAACAGTAGCAATGGTGAGATTCATGAAAAATGTAGCATCTCAGACTTAGGCATTTTCCAAAATAAAATTCACCTATGGACGTAGACGTCCATTGCTCATGATGTCTTCTTCCTCAGATAATGAATGTATGAAAGCAAAATTAATTTGTGTATGATTATTTGTTTTGTTATCAGCTATGACTTAATGACATAGAACATTCTTTGGAGTCAGGTTAATTGCATTTGTCTAATAGAAGAGATTTAGCACTATAAATAGAAAACAATGCTTTTTCAAATTTGTTTTAAAAGTAACTGGAATTAGGTGTAAGCTATGATATTTTGCTCATTATCTTACAGCTGGATGATAAATTAAATGTTTCAGAAGTTAATTATTTTAAAACAAATCTAAAATTCAAATCATTATGCTTCTAAAATGTAGTAAGTTACCGTAAAAGGATCATTATTTTGTTAAAAGTTTATTTAAAAAAATATGATAGTTTGCCCTGTGGTATAGGATAGTTTTAAAAAGATGCTTCTCCATTTCATCAAGTTATTATTCTCACTGATGAAAATTTATAGCACCACAGAATTAAACAAAAGTTTCAAAAACAAATTCAAAATAAACTCGTCTAAGTTAAGTAGTCTACAATTCTGTCCTTTCATCTATTAACTCAGTACCTTTAAAGTCCTAAACTTTGGAGATTAGGAAGGCATTAAAAGTGAGAAAGTTTTGAGAACTCACATCTTTAAAAAAAGGAGAAGCTTTAGTTCACCCACCAAATAGAATGCACAAGTATTATCAAACAGAGGAAGTAATGGGTGTATTCAAACACAAGGCTCTAAATTTATGGAGCTGTCTGAAGACCTGTGGCTGTTGAGAAGCCTGATATAAAGATCATAAATCCTTGTCAGAAAGCCAATTAAGGATGGATTATGTTAAGGAGATTGAATCTTGTTTACTTTCCTCATTTATAAAAGAATTAAGAAATTCTAAAAAATTTTCCCTGACCCATAACATCTAGTCCAGGGGAAGCTAGTATCACCAAATGATATAAGAAATCAATTCAGACATCAATTATCTGACTGCCTAATCTTGCTTTATTTTCTATCTAAACCACCCTCTAGTCACTCACTTTCCCTGGTACTTCCAACTTTCAGCTCTAGTTTTAGGAGAGGATTCTGCTATTTGCATAGTGTAGAAAATTGAATTTATTCA
Source organism: Arctocebus calabarensis (assembly GCA_963573935.1). Classification (NCBI taxonomy): domain Eukaryota; kingdom Metazoa; phylum Chordata; class Mammalia; order Primates; family Lorisidae; genus Arctocebus; species Arctocebus calabarensis. The sequence continues at coordinate 14,458 of CAUYON010167851.1, forward strand.
TGAGGATCTAGCTCACGTTTTCTTCTTAAAGCATACAAACTTACTAAATATATATGTGCCTTATTTCCTTTTTTATTTTTCATTTTTTGTTGGATGAATAATCTATTCACTTATGTAAAACCATCTTTCTACCAAAGTTTTCAATACTCAATAGAAAAATCCCAGTTTTTGAATTGGAATGCCCTTAGGGTATACATCGTACTTACCCACAGAATCTGTAACTGCTCACTGCTTTATAGCTAGCTGTCTTGCCTATATGGGGTCACGTTATTTGTTAGACACCGAAAGGCCTATAACTTTGGGCACCTTGAATTATATTTTCTCATTTGTATATATTTGCATTGATTTCTATATTAAATCCTTCCTCTGGGTATATAAATCCATTGCAGTAATTGGAAAAAATAAACACATAGACTTTTTGTTGAGTGATACAACATTAACTCTTCTGTGTCACAATCAAAATTCAGGAATCATTAGGCCTGTAGTTGCTCATCTACTAGTTTCAAATTAGTATTGAGCACCTGGGGTGCTTGCCTTTCCATTCTTGAAATACTTCACTGAGATGTTAGCTAACAAATGATGTAACCTAACCATGCGTACCCTTATATTTTAAAAAAGAATTATTAGATATTATCTTAACCCTGATTCTCAGCATTTCCCTCCCACTAACATTCTTAACTTACTCTAATTTCACTTCAGATTTCTGTTACTTACAAAAGTGGTTGACAAGGGTACCCAGACGTTTCCACTGGAACAAATCTAATAAACATCGGCAGGCTTTTTTCTACTCACATCCATTGAAATATTTGATTGCTCCTTTCATCTTGAAACTTTCCTTTGCTCATTTATCACATGGAAGTCTCCGGTATTCTTCCTAGCATTTTTTCCCACCCTGCCTTGGCTGTCTCCTTAGACTTAAATGGGGGACTCTTGAGGACTGGTCTTTGGCTTTCCTCCCTTCGACGTCTTCATTCTCCCCCTGTGTCATCACATTCGTGACCACAGTTCCGTTTAGCATTTGTATGATGAAAGTCCCCAATATTTATATTTCAATCTCAACTTTAATTTACCTTTTTTATTTGAAGGATCTTCACCTTTGGTTTTCCTCCCCAATACTGGGCACTCCTCAACGTATTCTTGGGCACCATCAGGTTTTATACTACACAGTCTGCCAAGTGCAGCGCACACAGAAGCAGGTAGCAATGTCTGGCCCAGGGTTTTCTCCCATCACATCTTCTTATTTCTTTTTCTTTTTTTTTTTTTTTGAGCTAGGAGGAAGAAATTTTATTTATTTATTTTATTTATTTATTTATTTTTAATTGAATCATAGCTGTGTACATTAATTCAACCATGGGGTACAGTGTGGGGGCTTCACATGCAATCTGAGATATTTTATCAACCTGATTGACATACCATTCATGATATTTTCTCGTTTACTATATGAAAACATTTTTGATCCTTGTTTA
>CAUYON010167853.1:0-19537 GCA_963573935.1 Arctocebus calabarensis
CTTCAAAAGGAAAAAATGTTAGGTGTCTAAAAACAATAGAGTGTCGTGGCATTACAGCTTACAGCAACCTCCAATTCCTGGGCTCAAGACAGTCTCCTGCCTCTGCCTCCCAAGTTGCTGGGACTACAGGCGCCCACCACAACACCCGGCTATTTTTGTTTGGGTTGCAGCTGTCATTGTTGTTTGGCGGGCCCAGGCTGGATTCGAACCCGCCAGCTCAGGTTTACATGGCTGGCGCCTTAGCCCGCTGAGCCACAGGCACCAAGCCGGAAATGGTATTTTTCAAGGATAAGTTATACAGTTATACAATTTAAAATTGCGCATGAACTTTATGGCAACTCAGTATAGTGCCAAAAATTGTTAGAAAATTTTCAATTTGCAACGAATGGTACAGAAACAGTGATTTAATTTCCCTGATTCCTATTTGGTTAGCACATGAGGCTGCTGGTGTCAAATCATAAACAATGATTCTATTGTTTTGTAAAGTACAAGCAAAAATTGTTTTTAATTAAGATAAAAATTATAACATAAAAAATTCAAGGCCAGATGCTGTGGCTCATGCCTATAATCCCAGCACTCTGGGAGGCTGAGACAAGTGGATTGCTTCAGCTCAGGAGTTGGAGACCAGCCTGAGCAACAGCAAGACCCTGTCTCTACTAAAAATAGAAAAACAGGAGGATAGGTTGAGCCCAAGAACTAGAAGAACTAGAACTAGAAGTTGCTGTGAGCTATAGCACTCTAGTCAGGGCACCAGAGTGAGACTCTGTCTCAAAACAAAACAAAACAAAAAAACAACTGACTTTCTTAATCTTGCTGCTGCTTAGTCTACCTACTCACCCACTGGTTTTATTCAAGTCCTTACCTGTACAGTTCTCTCAATATTTTTAAATGTTTGACTCTACGCAGGTAAATTTCTACTGCTGTTTGATCAAAATCCATTTGTCTTTTTTCTGATGTGCAACCATGATCTGTGGATGTCCCTCTCATTACTCTTAGGAATAAGTAATTTCGCTACTCAGGAATATTTGGTTGAGGGTATTTGACTCAGAACTAACCCAAATAACACATTGTACCCCTCTGGCCACATGGTAATGATTCACTGATAACACAGTGACATAAAAATTAATATTAATTTATTAAATAATTAAAATGTTAAACATTTTATTTCTTATTAAGCGTAACCATTAAGAAGCCATATATATCTAGTTCATCTGTGAGACACACTTAGGAGAATCAAGCATAAAAACAAAAGCAAAGGAATAACTGAATTAGAAGTCCAAAAGTAACTAATACAAAAGTGTGTAAATTCAACATGAATAACTGGAATAAAATGAATGAAAAATACTGCAGAATACTGTGCATGAGGCCATTGTTCTCTTTGCTTATTACAAAAATTCAGGCAACGTTTCCTCCATCAATTTATACATAACTTCAAACTTCAAAGACTTTCATAACTTTAATTATGAAATTGAGATTTAACTGTTAAAGTACTGACTGAAATCAACTTTCAGGCGATTATTAATAAAATGACTTGAAGAAAATGTGTGACAAAGTTAATGAAAATGCCATTATAAGAAAAAAATTTAAAGGATTGAAGCAAAGTTTACAGAGAAGAAATCAAAAGCTTTGTACACATATTTTGTGAACTTCTATTCAGTAAAGCAGTAATTAATACCAAAATGCTTTCAAGGCTGAGGACCTACTAATAAAACACTATTCATAGCACATACAAAGGTACTGGCAGTTTTTCAAAACATTTATGGAAAAGTCAAGGTATAATATTGCAGGAATATATACATTTATACTTTGTCCATCACCAGGTATTATAAGCTATAGTTAAAGAGTATCTAGAAATTAGTGAAAACATAGAAGTCTGGGCAAAGAATTATTTAATCCTACAAGTGGCCAATGAATATAATGGTCTACTAATATTTAAATTTTTCACTTACATTACAACATGGATTCAATTTTCAGTAGTGTCAATCCTATTACTTTGTTTTTAATGTAAACTTTAAAATTTTGCCTATTTTAATTTTTTTCCTTGTGATATTTTCCTTTATTCAGAAAATCTTTTTTCTCTATGGCTACCTTTCTTTTGTTTTCTACTAATCATTAATTTTTGTCTCTGTTTTAGGATAAAAAAATTTCTTTGGTTTTTTTTTTTTTTTGAGACAGAGCCTCAAGCTGTCACCCTGGATAGAGTGCTATGGCATCACAGCTCACAGCAAACTCCAATTCCTGGGCTCAAGCGAGTCTCTTGCTTCTGCCTCCCAAGTACTACAGGCACCCGCCACAATGCCTGGCCATTTTTTTGGTTGCAGCTGTCATTGTTGTTTGGCGGGCCTGGGCTGGATTCGAACCTGCCAGCTTAGGTGTACGTGGCTGGCGCCTTAGCCCATTGAGCCACAGGCGCCGAGCCAATTTCTTTGGTTTTTATAATAAATCATTTTTCAAGATACACCTTTATTCTGAATTTTTAGAATAAATGCTATTTTCATTATGCCGTATAATTTTTATAGGGCTCCTGGTTTTCTGTGGACTAATAAGAAATCGATCCACCTCTAGTTTGAGGGAAAGGAAGAGGCAACAGCTAATAGTTACACTCTCAGAGATATCCCAGGTATATCAAAGAGATAATAATTTCGTGTGGTTTTATTGAATCTACATGTGCCTTTTCTCCTTTTCTCAATGCCCTTTTCTCTTGACAGTAATGAGAATTTATGCTGTAAAAGATATGAGGTAGTCTGGAGCTTTATTTAGCCAAATTCATGTTATAACAAGAATAACTAATCCCCACTATGTACCGCTGGGGCTATTTCTGGTCTTTGACTGATTTAAAGGGTTTTTATAAAAGACTACATATTCTCGGAAAAGATACCATTTGCCCTTCTCTCTTTCTTGTTTACTGGGAATAATAATCCCTACATGAATGAAGAAAGAGAAACAATGATTGGAGACTGAATGAGGATAGAAGTAACTGTTTGCCTTGGAAAAAATTACTGGCTGTCTCAGAAGATTCTACTTACTTTTTAGCCAACCAAAACATACTTTCCTCAGAGTAAAAACCAGAAGGGGCTTAGATTGGTCTTTGTAATCTAGTTTCATTCAATGATATTAGAGTAAGAAAACATTTTCTAGATCCTTCATATGGTTGACTATAGTTAACTTTGTTTCCGATCAATGTTTTAAATGTTTAATGTTTCTATCTTAGGATAGAAACCTTTTTTATCTCTTCATAGCAAATTCCAAGTTGGGAAGGAAACATGAAGAGTTGTTGACCTATCACCATCTTGAACCAGAAGTGGAGAATCTCATTATGTGGTAAATCTTAAGAAATAGCTGAGAAGCTATCAAAGTTTTATATTGAGTCTTTATAGATGTTAGAACTCATTAAAAACAACATTGAAAAAAAAAAAACTTAACAATACTGAGTACATAAGATGAGGTCAGGCTTCTCTAAAAAACCTATTTTCCCTGTGGGAGGTTAGGGACATTGGAATGCTTAAGAGGTCACTAAGTATGCTGAATTTTCTGCTATGCCACCTGCCACATGCCCTGTTGCATCTGGAGGGCAGAGGGAGTGTTACCAAATATATGACTTACCTATGACAATGGGAGGTCCCTAGTATCATTGTTGCACAGTTTGCTCCCACCTGCTATTTATCTTAGGGTTTGGTTATAACCTAATCACTAATTATCACAGTATTACAAGAAATCAGAAAAGTGTATTAATAGAAGATAGACTGTTTTTTTTTTTTTTTTTGAGACAGAGCCTCAAGCTGTCGCCTTGGGTTGAGTGCCACTGGCATCACAGCTCACAGCAACCTCTAACTCCTGGGCTAACGGGATTCTCTTGCCTCAGCCTCCTAAGTAGCTGGGACTACAGGAACCCACCACGATGCCCGGCTATTTTTTGGTTGTAGTTGCCATTGTTGTTTGGTAGGCCTGGGCTGGATTAGAACCTGCCAGCTCTGGTGTATGTGGCTGGTGCCTTAGCTGCTTGAGCAACAGGTGCCGAGCAGAAGATAGACTATTTAGGCCAAAAATAACTATTCGGTAATTTCCAGAAGAGAATATTTATGTTTTTTAAAAGAAATAAAGTTCAGGCTTGGCGCCTGTGGCTCAATGGGCTAAGGCGCCAGCCACGTACACCTGAGCTCGCGGGTTCGAATCCAGCCCAGGCCTGCCAAACAACAATCATGGCTGCAACCAAAAAATGGCTGGGCGTTGCGGCGGGTGCCTGTAGTTCCAGCTACTTGGGAGGCAGAGGCAGGAGACTCGCTTGAGCCCAGGAATTGGAGGTTGCTGTGAGCTGTAATGCCACGGTACTCCATCCAGGGTGACAGCTTAAGGCTCTGTCTCAAAAAAAAAAAAGAAATAAAGTTCACTAAAATTTATTTATTTATTTATTTATTTGAGACAGAATCTCACTCTGTTGCCTAGGCTAGAATGCAGTGCTGCCAGCCTAGCTCACAGCAACCTCAGATTCCTAGGCTCAAGCAATCCTCCTGTCTCAGCCTCTGAGTCGCTAGAATGTCAGAAGCTTGCAATGCCCAGCAATGTTTCTATTTCAGTAGAGACAGGGTGTCACTCTTGCTCAGGATGGTCTGTGATCCTCCTGCCTTGGCCTCCCAAAGTGTTAAGATTAGACTAAAATTTAATATAAGCTTTTTTTTTTTTTTTGAGACAGAGTCTTACGATGTTGCTCTGGGTGAGTGTTGTGGCATCGCAGCTCACAGCAACCTCAAACTCTTAGGCTTAAGTGATTCTCTTGTCTCAGCCTCCAAAGTATTTGGCACTACCAGTGCCCGTCACAATACCTGGCTAGTTTTTGGTTGTAGTTGTCATAGTTGTTTGGCAGGCCTGGGCTGGATTTGAATTCACCAGCTCTGGCATATGTGGCTCAGCCCTAGCTGCTGACCTACAGGCGCTGAGCAAATTTAATATTATTTTAATGTGAGTTGGTCCCTCAAAAACACAAAATAATTTAGATAATGCCCTTCAGTACCTCTGTCTAGTAACCTTAAGAAACTATTAACATTTTGAGAAGAAGAAGGGACAGAATCCCCTTCCAAAGATAGAAATGATGAGAATTATCAGTAATCATAGCAGGTGATAAATACTCTGATTTTAATAGGATATAGCTACATTTTTAAACGGATTTTTTTTTTTTTTTTAAGAGACAGAGTCTCACTTTATCACCCTCGGAAGAGTGCCCTGGCATTACACAGCTCACAGCAACCTCCAACTCCTGGGCTTAGGCGATTCTCTTGCCTCAGCCTCCTGCGTAGCTGGGACTACAGGTGGCTAGTTTTCTACGCCCGGCTAGTTTTCTGTTTTGCAGTTCGGCTGGGGCCAGGTTTGAACCTGTCACTTTCGGTATATGGGGCCGGTGCCCTACTTGATGAGCCACAGGCGCTGCCCTTTAAAAGGATTTTCATTTTAGATTTTATTTATTATGCATTGGCTAAATTTCCCAGAGTGATTTCCCTATTGTCTGTTTATTTGTTGCAGTAAATTCCAGGTCCCCTTAAAAAAGAAGGGATCTTGATGATGACACTGTACTTTGAAATGTAGACCTTGCTGGTGGAAAGTGTCAGTACTACTAACAGATATTGGGAAGAAAAGAAAACATGCATGTGTTGTTTAAAATGCTAATCTTGGGTGTAGTTAATATCAACAATGCATTTATTTCCCAAAGACAGAGTCAGACCCACCTTTGCTCATCATCTGGCCGCTTGATCAAATTGAAAAGTATGTGGAGAAGTTGATCTCTTTCTTTAGGCTCAGGATGTAGACATGCGGTACACAATATGAGGGGGATCAACTCCTAAAGAAATATGAGGGTGGAAAAATTCAAGACAAAAATACATTGCAGAATATTTTTTTCCCTTCCCAAAATATTCTTTTAAATGGGCAAAGTGAACTAAACCTCAACATATATGAGCAAATTTTAATTCTGTAAGACTGATAATTTAAGAGAAAACACTAAAAACATTACAATATTTATGTGTTGGTTGTGCAGAAGGTGTAAATCACAATGTAATAAAATCTGTTTAAGAGTCAACTAACCTTGTTTTTGCATCCAGTACTTCCCAAGAGTCCACTAGCTTTTATTCTAAATAACATGCCATCAAGTGACAAGCTGACATTGTAATATTTTGGAAGTGTTTTTAAACAAAACTTGGAGAAGTTCACTATATTTAAAAACTTAAAAATTAACAGAAAATAAAAACACTTCCCATTTTTCACAAGCAAAATAACATCTTTCTTAAGATTAGATATAATATAAAAATTCTGTACCCTTAGCACTTAATCTAGTGGCCAATTAAAAAGACTATTGCTGCAGGTGTTGGAACACTCTCAGGATTACTACAGAGTATCAACGGAAATATTTGATGTGGAAATGTAAATTGTTAACAGTATTGTTTGTTGCACATTCAATATACATTTCTTGCAACAACATTCTGCAAGAAATAGACAAAAATTTATTTCTCTCTTCCTAGGAAATTTTTGTTTCATATTTTAATTAAATCATTTTAATTACATCTATTTTAACACTAAAATATATTCAAAATATATTGATGTTTTTCATATTTGAATGGATTTTCAAATCTGAGCATAAAAGTACAAAAATGATATATTTTTGGCAAGAAATTCTTTAAGTTTAAAAAATATTTTGAAGATATATTAAAGAAATCACTGTGATGTAATAATTACCTCCATTTCTCTTTCTCTTTCTTATCTGCCTCAGCATCCACCAAAAATGAAAAAATCTTTAAAACAGGAATTTATCACTACATAATAATGGATGATTATTATTGCCTCTGATAATATAACCTAAAAAAATAATAATGTAACTGGAAGAAAAGCACAATAAGAAGTCTATTGTGGAAGTATTTTTCCAATTGGAAAAGGTGACCTTAGAAAGAAATGGTATGATTTTTTGAGTAGTTGGTACTAAAGTTTGAAGGCACTGTAAGTCTCTTTGTATTATTTTTAAAGTCTTTGCAGAATGTTATATCTTAAAATCATAGTTATGTTGGATAAATATTAAATTTGAAGGTACCAAGATGGAGCTAAGAATAAATCTGTAAGTAAAGAAGAACTTAAAATATTCATTCTGTCATTTACAATCTTCTTATTGGGCACCACTATAAATTTTACATTAGCGAGTAACTGAAAAGTTGAATAAAAAAATAATTAGAGAGTACAATTTTGCACTGGGAATAGAAGAGGGAATGTGTATATATAGATCCTATATTGTCACTAATGTTATTTATCAGAGTCTTAAAATGATGCTTGAAGGATCAGTTGATTTTATAAAAGAAAGTAAACCACTTTCAATAAGATACTAAATTGTTTGTCTCACTTGGAAGTGTAACAATATTATGATAGAAGATCATTAATACTAAGGACTGTTCTAATCCTTAATTGATTCTATTTAGGCTGCTGAGAGCTAAATAGAGGGCAAAGACACTGCATCACAAGGTATCCTACTGAGAATAGAAAATTAAGAATAAAAAGTAGCTTTTCAGGAAGCACTAATAAAAGGGGAAACTGTTTTCACATCTGAAAACTAGGAAGGCCCTACAAATTTTGTTTGAGCTTTCTCTTCCCGTCATATTTTTCTCTCTGAAAGGTTTTCTTGCTACCTTCTAATCCCTGCTTCCTCTTTTCCCACTGTCTCTACCTGTATACTTCTTATATTACCCTCCCACACACTCTCCCTAGTGTATTACTCTTTAAAGAGAAAAGTTATACCCAATAGGAAAAAACCCAAATAATCCAATTAAAAATGGAAAAAGGATCCAAATAGACATTTCTCAAAAGAAGACACAGAGATGGCCATTATTAGTCATTAGAGAAATGTAAATCAAAACTACAAAGCGATATCATCTCACCCCAGATAAAACTGCTTTCTTCAAAAAGACAGGCAATAATGAATGCTGGCAAGAATGTGGAGAAAAGGGAACCCATGTATGCTGTTAGTGGAATACAAGTTAGTGCAGACACTATGGACCCAAAAAATAAAAACAGAACTACCATGTAAACCAGCAATCCTGCTGTTGGGTATATACTCAGAGGAAGAGAATTCAGTATACTGAAAAGATACCTGCATGTCCATGTTTATTGTGATACTACTATTCAAGATAGCTAATATGTGGAATCAATCTAAGTGTCCATCAATGGATGAATGGATAAAGAAGTTGTGGTAGGTCGGGCACAGGGACTCATGCTTGTAATCCTAGCACTCTGGGAGGTTGAGATGGGTGGATTGTTTGAGGTCAGAAGTTCAAGATCAGCCTGAGCAAGAACAAGAGCCCATCTCTACTAAAAATAGAAAAACTAGCCGGGCATGGTGGTATGTACACCTGTAGTCCCAGCTACTCAGGAAGCTGAGGCAAGAGGATTGCTCAGTCCTAAAAGTTTGAAGTTGCCATGACCTATGATGCCATGGCAATCTATCAAGGGTGAAACACTGGGACTCTATTTAAAAAGAAAAAAAAATAGAAAAGAAAAAGAAATGGCTTGGCGTCCTTTGCTTTTTGCTCAGTGGTGAGGGTGCTGGCCACATACACCAGGGCTGGCAGGTTCAAACCCAGCCCAGGCCTGCTAAATGATAATGACAACTATAACAACAGTAAAAGAAAAAAAAAGTAGCTAGACATTGTGGTGGGCGCCTGTAGTCTCAGCTACTTGGGAGGCTGAGGCAAGAGAATCACTTAAGCCCAAGAGTTTGAGGTTGCTGTGAGCTGTGACGCCACTGCACTCTATGAAGGGTGACATAGTGAGACTCTGTCTCAAAAAAAAAAAAAAAAAAAAAGAAAGAAATTGTGGTACACATACATCATTAAATATCATATAGCCACAAGGAATTAAATTCTGCCATTTGCAACAACATGGATGGAACTGGAGATCATTTTGTCAAGTGAAATAAGCAAAGCACATAAAGACAAATCTCACATATTCTCATTTATATGTGGAAGCTTAAAATTAAAAATAATTGATTTCATGGAGACAGAGTGGAAAGATGGTTACCAGAAGTTGGGAAGTGTAGCAGGGGAAGGGAAAATAAAGTAGGGATGGTTAATGGGTCTATAAAAATATATAGTTAGTTAAGAGAGAATGAATGATATTTGATAGCATGACAAACTGACTATAATCTGTAAGTTACAGTACATGTTAAAATAATTAAAAGAATAAAACTGGAATGTCCCTAACACAAAGGAATGATCAATGCTTGAGATGGTGGATACTCTAATTACTCTGATTTGATTAGTTTGCATTGCATGCCTGTAATGAAACATCACATATATCCTATAAAGATATATAACTGTTATGTACCCATGTAATTAAAATATAGATAGTTATTAAGGTAAGATATTTGCTACAGTTGCAAACATACACATACAGTTTAAAATATGTTCTCAAGTGCACAGGGAACATTCTCCAGGACAGTCCATATGCTAGGCCACAGACAGTGCTTTGGAAATTTTAAAAGATCAAAATCAAAGTATTTTCTCTTTGACTACAATGGAATGAAATTAAAAAACAAAAATACAAGGAAGAATATAAATTTCAAAGATATGTAGCTTTTAAACAACACACTCTTAAATAACCAATGGGTCAAAGAAATCACTAAGAAAATTAAAAAACACATTGAGATGAATGAAAATGAAAACACAACACACCAAAATTATTGAGATGCTGCAGAAGAAATACTCAGAGGGAAATTTATAGCTGTAAATACATACATAAAAAAAGAAAAAGATCTCAAGCCAACAATTTTGCTTTTTATCTTATAGTACTACAGAAAGATCAAACTAAATCCATGGCCAGCAGAAGAAAGAAAACAATAAAGATTAGGGTGGAGATAAATGAAACAGTCTAAAATATCATAAAGAGAATTAATAAAATCAAAGTTGGTTTTTCAAAAGATCAACAAAATCAAATGACACAATTTAGCCAGATTGACTTAAAAATATAAGAGAAGATACAAATAACTAGAATTAGAAATGAAAGTACAAATGTTAGTACCAACCTTAAGAAATTAAAGGAATTATAAGGGAATACAATAAACAATTGTTTGCCAACAAATCAAATAAGCAAGATGAAATGAACTGATTCCTAGATTACATGAATTACTAAAAGTAAGGAAGGAGTAAAGCTCAACATTAAAAAAAAAAAAAAAATATATATATATATATATAAATATAAAACAAGTAGAGACTGAATCAGTAATCAAAGATTTCCCAACAAAGAAAAGTCTAGGACCAAATGGCTTCAATAGAAATTCTAAAAATCTTTTAAAGAATTAACACCATTTCCCCTTAACTAATTCAAAACACAGATAAGGAGGAAAGAGCTCTGTCACATTCTATAAAGCCAGCTTTAACCCGATAGCAAAAACCAGACAAAAGATACTAGAAGACAATAAAACTATAGAAACTATAGAGTGACACAAAAAAGTTCAATGAAATAGTAATACCCCATCCAAAAGCACATTACAAAGACCACAAACCAAGACAAAGTGCAATATAACCCTGAATGTAAGGGTGGTTCAACATAAAAGCAGGCAATGTAATACAGGTAGTACCACATTAATAGAATGAAGGGAAAAAAATCAAATTATCATATCAACAGATGGGGGAAAGCACATGACAAAACATAATGTCCTTTCACACGAAGAATACTTAACAAACAAGGAATCTAAGAAAACTTCCTTTGCATGATAAAAGGCATTTATAAAAACCCTATTACTAACATTAGTTAATGGTAAAAGATTGAAAGCTTACCCCTAAGATTAGAAATAAGACAAGGCTATCTGATTTCTCAAAACATTGCTATGCAACATTGTATTGGAAGTCCTAGCCAAAGCAAGTAAGCAAGGAGAAAAAGAGAAAAACTATCCAAATTCATATGGAAGAAACAAACCTATCTCTACTTGGAGTTGACACGATTCTATATATTAACTTTTGACAAAAGTGGCAAGACCATTCAACAGGGAAAAATTTTTCTCTTGAATAAATGTTGCTATGCAACTGGATAGCCAACATGAAAAGTGAAGTAAGATCCTCATTCAATATGTAAAAATTAACTCAATTTAGATCAATGACCTAAACATACTGACAAACCCCATATTTTCTTCTAATAGTTTTATAGGTTTAGCTTATGTGTAGACAGCCTGGACATCAGACTTAGCAATATATTCTTAAATTTGACACCAAAAGCACAAGCATCAAATAAATAAATAAATGAATCAGAAATCAGAAAACTGAATAACATCAAAGGATATTATCAAGAATGTAAAAAGACAACCTACAGGATGGAAGAAAATATTTGCAAAATATTTATTATGTAATAAATATTCAGAACATATAAATGCTAAACCTTGTGAACTTATTACTTAATCAAAACCTTTTTTAGCCCTGTTTCTAATGCTTATTTAATCATCTAAGATATTACTATGAACAAAGTTTACTGAGGAACATTTTAATAGTAATTATATGTTGACAAAGAGGCTTATGCTAACAAGAGAATGCATTAAAAAAATCAAAAATTTAAAAAAAATGTAAAAAACATTAATCCTTCAATCACAACAGCAAGCTTTTTAAAAATACAGATTTAAGGAACAGGGTGAAATATTTAAAAAGTAGTTCAACATCAAAGATGTAATGAAAAAAATGTTCTTTTGTGCCCAGAAACTGGTTTTAACCAAGCTAAGATATATTTCATTATTAATTTCATTGAGGGAAATCAGCTTTGTTTTATTATACATGGTTGATTTTCTGATAAAATAGAACAAGGTACAAATAATAAAGATAATCGTTTCCTCATGAAACCGGATATATAACTTTTAAATATAAAAATTTAAAGTCAGCCAGAAAAGTAAGCATCATACCACAAATTATATATGTGCATGTATGTATATAAATATATCTATATATATCTGATTACTGATGATGCAAAAAATTATAAATATTTCATGCAGTACAATCAGATTTTAGTGGTAGAGTCTTTTATGACAATATGGAAAATCAAAATAAAAAAGCTCAAAGTGCATCTCATAATAATCAGGTTTCTGTGACACTTTGAAGATCATATTAAGGAAATATATAGTAAGAGAGATGCAAACATTAACACACTACATGGATTATGTTACAAGCTAAAAAAGGAAAAGAAGCTCAAACACCATTCTGCCAGGCAGAACTGCAGAACAATCTGAAATTGGACACTGATCCTTCAAGACATAGAAGCTTTCTATACTTATCAATATCTTACAACTATTTTTTAAATAATTAGGTAAAAATAAAACCATCAGCAGGTAAACAGTCTTTTTAATTTAAAATACTTCTAGGGAAAAAACATCTTTAAATTTCTACATGTTTTCTTGAGGATCAGTACAAATTTCTTATGCTAAATGGATAATTAAGGTGGGGGAAGCTTTAAATGGGTTTTGCCAATGCATTATGTACTTATTATACTGTAGGTCCCACAAATTATGAGTAAAATCAGTGGTAAATATTAAGAAGATAATAGTAAAAACTTATATGATACACTCTTTATCGATTTTTTATAAAAATATTTTTGTGAACTAGAAATTTATCTCATGAACGGAATAATTCTAATGTAATTTAACTTATTTGCAAATAAACCATCCATTGTCATTTAAAATGTTACAGATAACTTTTCTTTAATTTTTCATTGGCTAACTATATTTCATAATAGTTTATAAATATATAAAAATAGCTTCCTATAGGGTTTATGGCTCATAACATGGGCTATGTGGACTAAATATATTTGCAATTGTATTTTGGATATTTAAAGCATTTGTCAGTAATAGATTAATTACAAGAAAAATAAAAACGGTATTTTAGAAGTTATTATATTCAATATAATGCCTAACCTATCATTACATTAAGTGTAATAATATATGGCCAAACGAACATAAGACTAACATTTATAATAGGCAACTATACCAGTACATTAAAGAACAGTTACATAACTAGTCCCTGTTAATTTTCAATACAAAAATGTCCATTCCTATAGATATATCAAGCATATCACAGCAAGGGTAGAGATAAATTAGTTACCTGGTAATATAAAAACCAGACAGTGTTCATAACATATCAATGGACCTACAGTAATAGTTAGTGCTGCACAAGCTAACAATGCTTTAAGCAAAATTGGAAAAACATGAATACCATGCAGTTTTACTGAACTCACCTGACAGAGGTGTAAAACCATTCTCTAGGAGCAGAGATGCATGCACAAAAGTAAGAATATGATTGCAAGTAATAGACTTTAACAAAATAAAAATATATCACTAAACTTCAAAATGACAAAAAATGGACAACATGATGATATTATTAGGATGAAAATATTTTTATGTGTCTTACCTCTCTCTTTGCCAATAGCACATTAGGAACAATATGTGGCAGGCAGCGTCCCAGCATTAACATAACACTTTTTTCACTGTCTGCAATCCGAGACACCTAGAAAATCAAAGATTTAATAAACAACAATAGTGGAGAACTTCTGTGCATGATGGTATGTAATGGTTCAGGCTAGACCCTGCCACCCCTGCTCCAAACACACATCCTAATATTATACCTTACAATATAATGATAAGATATGATAAGAACAACAGTGTCTCAAAGAGCATCAATGTTTCTGGGGTCCAGAAATGGATTTAAAATAACAATAGAAAACAAGGGTGAAATCAGGGAGGTCAACCAGGTTTCTGTTCTGGGAACAAGTAGGAATGGCACAGGATTAGGGGAGCCTCAATGTTTGTTTTTGTTCTAGAAAAAGATGCTGTAAACACTGCCTAAGGTGAGAGTTTGTATAACAAAGCTGCATATAAGGGAATGATACACAGATGCTGACCCAGTCTTAAAATGAGGATTGTCAAAGCACATCAAACCACCATGGGGCAATGCCCATGGGAGGTCCAATGGAATCAACCAACAAAACAGCTAGAAAGAGAGGAATGAAAAGAAAGGCAAAAGGAAAAAAATAAGCAAATGCCCTTGCTAGATGAGCCTACAATAATAATTACAAAATAGTTGAGAACGAACATAAAAGTTCACAATATTGACCATTGAAGACAACCATTACTAATGAAGTGAAAATAATGGTGTAAACTAAAAATATCACTAATATATGAGCAGTGTATATCAGGAGTTGGTCTTCTATATTATCCACAAGAGATGCTATCATAAACATAACATTAAAAAGAGATTAAAAAGGTTACTTTAATGTTAATAAACAAAACTTTAATACAAAGAACAGAAATAACCAACTACCTTTAAACTTAAAAGTTTAAAATTTTAAGAACTATTACTTAGAGCATTAATTTAAATAATAGATTTGCATTTGAAATAGGCTTACTACAGATGCTTTTGTACAAGACACTAATAAGAAAAACAGCAGAATATTTTAAGAAAGTTATATGAATAGCTGGTATAATTTACCTCTGATCCTAAACGACTATCTGCTGACATTCGACAAAAAGAGAGTAATGCTTGGTGGAAAGCAGGAGACAATTTCCTAAAAAATATTGGATGAAAGGAAACAATACCAAAGAATTACCAGTAACATTTAAGGAGAAAGTTAAGCTGCATATTATAATTCTCATTATTACATTAATCCTACCCCACAGATGATAATCAGATTTCTTAGCCATCAGTGACTTAAAGAACACTTCACTAGATAATTATACAGGAGAAAAAATCAACACTAACTGGTGATCATCTTGCAGTAGCTTGAATAAATGGCCCTTGAATGTTAGTGGACCAAACCTGAAGTGATATAGTAGTAAATCAATGACTGTGTAAAGTATTTATAAAATCTGAAATGAGAACTTTTCTCATCCAGACTCCCTGGAGTCCCAAAAAAGGTAAACAAGGTAAACTGGATACAAAAGTTAACCTGGTATATTGCAGAGAATTAAAGTTTTTAAGATACAGGTAATGCTAATGATAAACCTTAATATTATAAACCCGTGTAAAAGTAAATCTTAAAGTTTAGTGAATGAGAGCTTCAGTCAATATTCATGGTATATTTTCAAGTTATTTTTTGCAGTTGAAGGTTTTGTGCTATTTATGTTTAATAAAGGAGGTTAAACATCGAATATTTCTAAAACAACACTGCATTCTATGTAGTGGTAGTCATAAAATTATGACCATGAAAAGCTTTTCTTTTTTTCCTTTTTTTGTAGAGACAGAGTTTCACTTTATTGCCCTCGGTAGAGTGCCATAGCGTCACACAGCTCACAGCGACCTCTAACTCCTGGGCCTAGGCGATTCTCTTGCTTCAGCCTCCCAAGTGGCTGGGACTACAGGTGCCCGCCACAACACCTGGCTATTTTTCTGTTTTGCAGTTCAGCTGAGGCCAGGTTTGAACCCGCCACCCTTGGTATTTAGGGCCGGTGCCCTACCTACTGAGCACAGGCACTGCTCAAAAAGCTTTTCTTAAAAAAAAAAAAAAAAATCCAGTACTTCTCAGTAATAATGAGGACCCCTATGTATAAAACAAATTACTCATTCTCTTCCATTATATCCTCATCTTGGGTCTAATCTTTCTCTAACAGGAGGACGAAGCATGACCTTGTCGCTAAAAAATGCACTATCGGATACTTATAAGAAATGAATTATTATATAAAAAGCATTAGGAACTGTGGCTGATATACAAGAGCTCAGTAAATATTCCTTTTGTAATTAAAATCTAAAGGTTTTTTAAAATTATATTTTGAATTCTCCACTAGAAAGCATGATCATAAAGGGCAGGGACCATGCTTTTTATCTTTGGGTTTAACCATTCCAACCCAATAAAAATCAAATGAATTAAAACAATATTAATTATACAATGTTAGTAACAGAAATTGACATAGGAAAAAGGACTGAGAACAAAATTATTCCTTCCTTAACAAAGGCAACTATGCAGTACCAAAATGTTCTTCTGAGTCTGATAATGATTAAAAAATAAGAATGAGAAAAAATATTGGGTGGAAGTATTTATAGCAGATAGTAACATACAAATTATTAGTATTTATTTCTCTTAGATATAATTTAAATTTCTTTTTTTTTTTTGTGACAAGTATTTTGTTGAGTGTTAAGTTCATGCCATATGTAAAAAGTCATACACATGATTGGCAAAAGCAGTTCAAAATAAGAATTGAACTTCTTCCAGTCTGACATATACTGAATACATAAAACATGAATTTCAAAATACAGGATGCACACTAACCTGTTGGGTTTGTCAAAATGAACTGTGTTTTTATGTGACAGAGAAGAAGATATCATTTCTTCTTTTTCTCTTTTGGGGAAAGAATTTGGGGAATTCTCGTTAGGAATCGTGGAGTCAGCTTCATCTGATACTGAAAGGGTTTCTTTGCTTTTTTCCTTGTCTGAACTATTTAAAACTTGACTCTGTCCACTGTCTTCTGAATCTTTGTGGGGAGACGGATCCAAAGAAGATTCAATAGAGTCACAACCTGCTGGGGTGGCAAAGTGTTTATTTTTGAGGAAGTCCATTTCACTGTCGAAAGAAAAGAGAAATTACCAGAGAACAAGTCTATTTTTGAAAATTGGCAATAGCATAAACTTCATCATGGTTTTAATGCTTTAAAAGCATAACATATTAACAGCAAATGATTTGGCAAGTAATAAACCTTTTCTAAACAATACTCACTGATGTTGCATATATCTACAAGTGTAGACACACACTCTTAATGAGGCATAAAAATGGCCTTATAAGTCTTGCTTTTAATTAGCACTTAACTTGCTTTATTCCTTTGCAAAATGGGATAATTCCATAAAACCCACAGGATTATTACAGAATTAAATGAAAGAATGAATGAGAAATACGTACAATACTTATGTGAAAGGGAAGTAAAGATAATTTTATTTCTTAGTTCTAAGACCTAATCAATTGTAAGATCACTACACTGATTAATAACTTTATTTTTGGGGAAAAAGATATGATATTTTAAATATATAAAGCAATTAGAGAACTTTCTTTCAGAAGTATTAAAAGGTGAAAACATTATGCCTTACAACGAAAATTCTATTTCACATTATCTATATAACCTACCAATGTCTTTATATGGTCTCTGTGGAAAGAAGAATGGAGATTCCTAAAAAGTAGACCTACCATTTGTTCTTGTATATCATTACTAGTAAGTACCCAAAAGAAAAAAAGTCATTTTATCATAAGGACATTTGCACTCAAATGTTTATTGCAGCATACTTTGTAATTGCAAAGATGTAGAAACAACCCAAGTGCCCTTCAACACATGAACGGATTAATAAACTGTGGTATATGTATACCATGGCATACTACTGAGTCATAAAAAAAGATGATTTTGTATCTTTTTAAACAACCTGCATAGATTTTGAGAATGTTCTCCTAAGTGAATGAATGGAAAAACAAGCATTACATGTACTTAATATTTAATTAGAACCAGGGGATTAACAACTACATGCTCACATGAGAGAAAAACTAAAATTCAAGTTAGGGGTTGGGGGGAATGGGTTGGGTAAATACTCAACCAATGTGTACACTGCATGGGTATACTGCACACTTCTGGGTGAAGGACACAACTACAACCTGGACTTTAACCTTCCAAAAGCAAACTATGTAACCTAATTGTATATAACCTACTATTAATCTGGAAAAAATATTTTTGTTTAGAAATGATGATCAAGTACTAACCTCTGAAGTCTTCTGATTTGCTCCATCAATGACCATTTCTCACTATTTAATAAAGTAATTTTATCTTCTAATTTCTGTACTAATATAGAGTTCTAAAATCAAAAGAAAAAAAGAGACACTCAAGATCTTGTAGTATGTTTTTACACAGCTTACATACTCTTTGCGGACTTGACTAGTTGGTTGATATTTACCTCTACAGGCTGGAAAGTTTCAAGGGTTGGAGGAAGGGTGCCTGAAACTGGGGTAAGGGCCTCTAATTCATCTTCTTCTACCCCACTGGCCACGTCCACAAGATCTTTTCCAGTTACTTGATGATTTCCAAAATCTCGGTAGAGTTGCAATAAGTCTGGAGGTTTTGGAATGTTTAATCCTACATCATCCCATAATTCAAAATCCTAAGAGAGTAAAAAAAAAAAATCTGTTAAGGATTTTTATCTTGCATTTTTGAGATGCATATTATTATTGCAAATATCTTGAAAACTCAACATAATAATAATTGTCATGATGTCAGAGTATATGTTCCAAGTGAGTAAATACTGTTCTTAAACTTATTTCTTCCACTGTCCAATATTGTCTTGTAAGTTTCCTGACATTCTAAACAGGTTTAATTATCTTAGATGTCAAGATGTTACACAATCTTTTTTTATTAAATTTCATTAGAACAAAAACTCAACTTCAAGGCTTGTGCTAACTTTTAAACTTGTAAAACAAGCTCAGATGTTTGCATAAAGTCATAAAACACGTCCAGATTAAGAAAGTGTTAGCTTATGAATTGTACCCATTTTTTTTTAATTTTTAATTTTTTAACTTTTTTTTTCTGTAGAGACAGAGTCTCACTTTGTGGCCCTCGGTAGAGTGCCATGGCGTCACAGCCCATAGCAACCTCCAATTCCTGGGTTTAGGCGATCCTCTTGCTTCAGCCTCCCTAATAGCTGGGACTTCAGGTGCTTGCCACAATGCCTGGCTATATTTTTTGTTGCAATTTGGCTGGGGCTGGGTTTGAATCTGCCACCTCAGTATATGGGACCAGCGCCCTACCTACTGAGCCACAGGTGCTGCCCAATTGTACCTATTATTGACAGGTTATAAGTAAGCTCATTGATGGTATTAATTTTCTTCTTCCTTCCTGTATTATTTCAACCTCTATATACTTACTGTAAGTTCTAATGTATAAATAAGCAATTTAATCTCCTTATCTTGCTATAGTTATGAGTCTAAATTATATTAATAAATTTGCTTCTGGCAGTTTTCAGAATCAAAGCTACTCTTTAAATGTATTAAAGAATGTATTAAAACATTCTTCTTAATTTAATCCAACACAGTTTTATGAAAAGTATAAAAAGGCACAGCATCTTTTAGAAGAGCATTATGAAATTTCAAAATAATGAACTGCATGGAAACATAGTTTTACCATTCTCTCTTCCTCTAACATATCAGAATTTGGTACTAATTTGATTTAACTTATTTATTTATAACATATTTCTGAGACCTGGAGAAAGAAGGCATACAGGCATAGGCCCTATCATATGACTTACACTTATAAATGGAGGCTATTACAGTTAATAGGTACATGTACCTTACGTACAAATTCAACTTAAGAACAATCTTTACAGAACCTTTCTCATTCGTGACCTGGGGACTGCCTGTATTCATGTGAATATTCTAAATGTGATACTCCTTTTTTTTTTTTTTGAGACAGAGCCTCAAGCTACCACCCTGGATAGAGTGCCATGGCATCACAGCTCATAGCAACCTCCAATTCCTGGGCTCAAGCGAGTCTCCTGCCTCCGCCTCCCAAGTAGCTGGGACTACAGGC